>JAAGNO010005579.1:0-17491 GCA_033439905.1 Ceryle rudis | reverse complement strand
TCCAGTGCACCAGTCATTGCTGCAATGTAGTCTATCATCCTCAGAACAAGTTTGCCGGGGAGAGGCTGGGACACTACCCTCAATAGCCAAAGACCCAGAGAGTTTGTTTGGAGTGAGTGCCATCTACAAATATCCCTCCCTTTTCCGTTGTTTAATTGATGTATCTTCCTCTTGTCCTTCTCACTCTGATTTTCAGGGTCATTATAATTTATATTATTGTTGAGGGAAGAAATACCACAAAAAAAATTAATCTGGTGAGTAGCAATTACATTATTTTTGCTTTCAACTTTATTATATTCAAAGATCCAATTTCTTGCTTTAATTATTGATTCTAAATGAAAATAAATTTTCCAATCATTCTATTTACTAGAGCTACAAAATATTTGAAGCACTTACAATTTTAAGTTACTTTTTAAGAAATGCAAACCCAAGTTAAATTTGTGTTCTTTCAAGAATTCCTGTTTGTTCCAGTCCCCATTAATGAATGATACAGGAAGAGCAATCACTACATGTCCATTTCTATGATTCTATGATTTTAGGAATAGAATGCAGTTATCTCAGCATCATGTGGAGGTGAAACTGCTGAACTAAGTGTTGAGTTCTTTATGTTCAAGAGGTACGACTGTTGAACTAACTGTGATTCCTCTACTAGCTTAAATATTTTTCACATTTCTAACTGGAGCATAAAGATACAACTGAGGCAGGTCCATTACATCAGCCCAGAGCCTTACACCAGACTCAACAAATTTTAAAATTAACCTAAGGGGGGGGTGGGGGGGAGGAAATTGGGTTTGTGCACTGATTAGGAACTTCAGAATGCAATGCCCCTCTAAAGCTTCCCAGTTTATTTGGAATGACAGAAAATCAGATGCTTTCTGTGCTTTAATCTCATCTACCTTGATAGCTTTATTTTTTATTATTATTTTAAGTGATCATCAAGGAAATCTATCATTTAAATTCTAGGCTTTTCACAAAGTCATTGCAAAATAAAACCTCTTGCAGCTGAAACGCAATGCTTTCTATCAAGGTATTACCATACAAACTGTTATCCTTTCTTTTTCTTTTTGCCAAGGAAAATGGGTTTTCTGAAGCAAAGTTCATGGTTCACCCTATTATATGCTGCATAATAAAAACGTAATCTGGCAGGTAAACTACATCTAGGGACTTATTCAAGTATGAAGTATCAGCGGACAAAACACTAGACCAGAAATTGGGAAAACTGCATTTGGACCAACGTAACATCCTGTTCTTCTATGAAGATGATATCCTTACTGAGGTCCCTAACAGTATTTCCAGGAAGATGGACAATTGTTGATGTCCTTTCCTGAAACACGAAGGCGTGATGACAGGGCGCAGTGCTACACAGTGCAGAGCTGTCAGGCCAAGCTGCATGTACACAAGCCACCGCCTATCAGTCATAAATATTACCTTGGACTTTAAAACTCCACTTTGAGTCACTGACTCCAGGTCACCTACATTTTCTACTTAACTTGAAATGACATTGTGCTGCACTACTTGCTTGGAACAGGTATACCCTTAAAATGTCTGTGGCTGTTTTGCTTAATAAAGAAATGCAGCAAGGCCTGTTTTTACTAAAAGGCACAAAATTAAGATTTCTCAAAACTTAGAAGAGAAGCATCCACTTACTTTACCCCAATCTGAAAGGACACAAGAATGTTTGCAGAACTGCTGGAAATTGAGGGGGAGAGCTGAGCTTGAGCTAGAGGAAAGAAAAAGAACTGGGCTAGAGAAGAAAAAAAATATTTGTATTTAAGTGAAGGAATACCATGGGTATAGCTTTGGTTAGACACCGGAAGTGATCTCAGAGTTTGATATGATCTCACACCAGTGAGAAAGAGATGAGAATATACACACAAAAAAACCCAGCTAATAAACTAAATTAAAAATAAATTAAAAACTAGATAAAGGCATTCTGGAGTAGCCAGAGGGACAAATAAGGATTTGGTCTAAAGAAGGGGCAGAAAAAGAAACAAAATAATCATGCTAAAGACAAGGTAGAAAACAAAATGGTATTGCTTAATAATTTAATATTTGATTATGAAAATATGATTAACCTGGTCCGGTAACATTCATTTTTTAATTATATTTTTTCCTCAGATTGACTTAATAAAACAGATTGACATTTAATAAAATTATTAAACTTGCAATGTAAAAGATAAATGATAACTAAATTGCACTACAGAAGTGATTGCTTTATCATGTGTGACTTCTAGACACAAAAAGAAAGAGCCAAAGGAAGAATCTGTACCAGTAACAACTCTTCATTCTCATTTTTTACTTTAATTCAGTCCATACCACTACAGTACAGTATAGAAATAAAAGACCATTCATTGAATTACCTCCTGCAGATTCCAGAACCCCTTTACTGACAGAAACTACAAACTTGAATCAGCAGAGTACTTTATACTAAATATTAGCCATTTCCCTCAGCTGCACTCCACAGATGTAATTCATTCACCTTTAACACACCACTTTTGTAAATGTGAAATTCAATCAAAATCTATTGTTTATACTTCTGAAGAGAAATTAACCTCCAAAGAAGAGAGCACAGCACAACTAAGGATTACGAAGACAGGGAGCTCTAGCATTCACATTTGTACAAGGGCAACAAAAGAGCAATTTAAGAAGACATGCTCAATTTAGAAAGCTACTGTCCTCATTAATTTATAAAATAAATTTTAAAAAAAAGCCACTACCCTTAATTTTTTTTCTGCTATCACTTTCTTTCAGGGTCAATTCGGCTAAAAGCAAAACTAGGTTTAATCCCATAAATGCTAGCTGTAGTTAGTACTTAATAAAAGCTTGTTCACTATTCTGATACAGCTGAGATCTGTGCTTGCAGATTTAGATTATTAATTGTCTTTTAGCACAGTTAAAGACATAGCTGTGACATACAGAAACATGATAATGCGATGGAAGGCCAAATTCTGCTTCAAAGATACCAAAGACCAGCACAGAGTATCAAGCTTTCCCTGAGCTCATTCTGCTCAGATTGAGAAAGGGCAAATAGTAAGTGCTAGTTTTCAATAAGCAGTACGCAATGAACACACATAATTAGAAAAAAAATTTAAAAAATCAAGCAGTTGGTAACAGTAAGCAAAATACAAACATCATGTTGCAGTGGAATTATTTCTGAAAAGGCCCTCTACAGAAAATTGTGACAATTAAATTCCCTAAAACCAACATGAGATTTGCTCACTGCAGAGAATGACTGCAGCTGAGTTCAGACTGTCACTTAATGCTGGAATTTAATCTCTTCATTACGTGTTTAATTAAAACACTCTAATGTTTGAAAAGAAGCACAGCATTTTTAGACTGTTTATTAAAGTAGGTTAGTTCTGCTAGTTACAGAAGTTTCCTCTTCTCTTTCTCTCTTCTCCAAGCAGATTAGCTTTCTCTAAAAAAAAGGATCCCAAATTGTACCTACCATCAGGCAGAAGTCTGGCTTTAAAAAAGGAAATTAGTATTTCTTTTAATAAAACACCAGAAAAGAAAAAAAAAGAACAGCTAGCTCATTGGTTGTTCTGCTAGTGTGGGGAAAATTCAAATGGAGGGAAGCAATACACGTCAGTAAAAATACAGTGAAGTGACAGTGTGGCTGCACACATCCCGATTGTTGAGTTAGCATCATCACTATTCCCATGAGCAGGAGACCCACAAAACCAACATTAGGAGACAAAAAGAACCATAGAAGAGGCTTTGTTTCTCAGAAGACAGGCAGTTTTGCAACGGTAATGGAGAGCAAAAGCTCTCCCTCTTTTCCAGAATTTAGAATAGAATGGAATGGAGATTCTACAACCCTTTGAAACCTGTTAATAACAGGTAGAAACATTATTAACAGCCCAGACTACCTACTGCAATTATGTCAGCACCATTCAGGAACTTCTTACAGAGACTCTGCATTACAGATGGTACCAAACTCTTTACTCATCCTCAGAAGTAATTGTAGCTTAATTCTCGTCATAAATGTCTAATTGTTTCGTCAAAACTTCTGCACTGAAGGATTTCTGGCATTCTTGGAGCCAAGGTGCTTCTTTTCAATAGTTACATCCTGCATTTTCTCCAGCCTCCTTCCCATAAATCTCTATTGCTTCCTTTGACCACAGTTATCATTAATTTCCTTTTTATGTCATTGCAGATTGAAACAGCAGATAAGCACAGCTTTAGTTTCTTCCCGAGAACTGGAATAGCCATGCAATGGTGATAAAGAATTCTATGAAGTTTAGAGACTCTGTTGTGGTCTTTAACGGGTATCTGAAGATGAACACACCATTGTCAGTGTAACTCTTGGATACCAACTCCCTTATTTTCAACAGTCTCTATACAATTCTATTAACACCGCTCACTGTCTTTAAATATGTCAGCAGGTAGAAAAAACCACAGGTGAGAGAGTTACAATGCCTCTATTTCACTTGAGATTGCTTTCAAATCTGCTTAGTTTCCACAGGTACAAGTGAAGACTCTACACCTGGGCTCAAGATCTACCAACTCAGGTACTCAGAAACAGAAACTATCAAATCCAGAGGCTGCACTACAGTGCTGTGTCATAAGCGCTGCAGAAGAAAAATAGTGATAATCGTGGGAAATGGCCAGGTTTCAGCCTTTCGGAAAGAAATGTATTTGACTGATTCTTTACCGTTACAATGTCGTATTTTAAATTGTGATAAACTGCCATCAGTGATGTTCTCAGTATCATCAATTGTTCATAAACCCATAATTAAAGAAGAGCCTTTGAAAAAGATAAAACATGAAACAGACACACATTTTCATTTACTTAATTCATGCTGCTCTTTGATGTTTCTCGGCTAGCTTATGCCTGTTTTTTCCTTTCTCCTCCTCTTCTTCTTATTTTGGTCTCTTTTTTCCTTGCTGTTCACACCCTGACATCTCCAACTGCAGTCCCAGAAGACGGAGCCTACACTGCCAACTCGTACTGGCACTCCTTCCAAGAACGGAAGTAAAGGCGCACAGGGGACCATTTTCATTCCACTGACACTGGTAACACACAGAATAAACCCTTCTGTGTGGGAAATATATGTACACATTCTACAACAAATATATGCACAAAACCTGCATCTTCAGACCCAAGTAGCCTCAAGAATTAACTCACATGTTTGCAGTTCTTACTTGAAATAAAATGCATCCTCTAACCCCACTATACCGTGTGGAAACCACCATAAAAAAATCCTCTTTTTTTCTTGAGATAAAAGGGATGATAGAAAATGAACCCCAAAAAATACACGTCTTTGATAGGAGAAGGGAAGAGGGAAGTAGGATATATTTTATCTGTGTTTGCTGGCCCGGAAAATAAATACTGCTGTTGTGCAACTTTGCAGCTGCTCACTCTTGATTTGTTGTTCTCATTCTGGTTTTTATGATTTAATCTCATATTCTTACAGTTAATCTGAAAAGGGTTCAGGCAGATTTATTCATTAGTCTTCCTTCAAATCATGATCTTACAGATCATGATCTTTATAGATACCAAAAACTAATTCTCTTTTTTTTTTTTCTTTGCAATGTCTCACCCTCTGATAGATGCAGCAATAATAGACTCATGAAACATGAAAACAAACTTTCTTACAATATTTTCACCCTCTTTTTGCATTGAATCTCATGAAAAATATTCACGAGGACAGCTTTTCTTACACTAATAGAATGCATGACAAATATATATAGTAAAATCAAAGTTAACATTTTCAAATTCTGGAAAGCATTTGGGATGGATTAGGGGAACAAAAGAAAAAAGAAACAAACAAAAAGTAAATTAATAAAAAACCCACAAACATTTACCCGAACTACATAACATCATTTCAGATACAGTTATGTCATCATAACCTTGCACTGGAAAGACACACGGATTGTTTCTTACTTCAAGAGACCTATTGCTCAAAAAGGACTGTGGAATGCCACATATCTAGAAAACAGGTTTGTAAAGCAACAAATCAGAAAATACCTACAATTTAAAGCACTGAATTAATATATGGAAAATTACTGAAATGACTTTACAATGGATCCTACTCAGAGCAAGAAAAATAATTATTGGATAACTCAAGCATGGCAACACCAACTAAAGATCTAACAATTCAGGCAAACGTAATTACATGTAAAAAAGCTTCTATCAGCATTAAGGTCCTCCATTCCCCAGCTTTTATTATTAGGATGATGTACACATTTTAATAGGATACTTTAAACATTTGCTTTGGCTCAAGCTTTGGAATTCAGAAATCAACCATTTCACAAGCTGACAGCCTGCTACAAAATGACTGAAAAAAAAAGATTGTGTCTATTCAAATATATTTGCTGCTAGAAAGAAACACAATGTACTGACTGATGAGTAGCATCAGTCTCAGCAACAATAGAGTACATGAATATGTTTGATCAAAATACAATAAAAAGGACCCTTTAGTATAATCCAGAAAAAATCAAAATTGATAGTACAAATCAAAGAACTGCAACGCATGCAGCCATAAACCTACCATCTGTCCACAGCATAAATCTTCTGAGTCTGTGGATTATATAGAGTAATATTTTGTACTTCTTTGATTCAATCACCTGGCAGTTTTCAGGGAGTCTAGCATTATACTACATCAGCAGCCGTACTCAGCTCACAAGGTTAAGTCCATGAAAACCACCACATTTGGTTACTTCTCAACTGCCCTTAGCATAAAATCTCCATGCAATACAAATGATGCTAGTCTCACCTCAAACTATGGGAAATATAAGACGATCAATTACTGAAGGTAACCTAACACTGGATTCCATGATGTGCCTGCTGTCTCTGCCTTCTCCATGGGTTTACTACACAGAAAACAGTAAAAGCACTGTAAGGCAAATTATAAATATTGGATACAAACTGGGGGGGGTGTATGGTTGAACACTGTTCTGCTGGTGCTAAGTACAACTTGCTCCTGAATAGCTTTTAACTTCTCTTTTCTTCTGTAATGGATCTATTATATAAGAAAAATGTCCTTGGAAAATGTGCAATCCAAAAACATCCCAGGCTTCCTTAAGGCAAAAAATTTCAGATCTACAATCAATTGCAATTGGGACTGTTGTACACACTGAGGGAACAGAATACTCGTCTAATGGCTGAAACAATGAAAATTATTTTCATAAAGAATACTAACAAAGAAAACAGGAAAAAAAATGGTGAGTACTACCCAAGAATGGAAAAACAAAAATCACAAACAAAAAAGACATAGTAAGGAATAAGACAGAAATGACATTGCTGTTCTTGAGATTCAAGGAAAGAATGTTGCTCTGTGACCAACCTGTCTCCAGAAAGAGACCAAGATAAGGAATGTGATACCTGATAGCAAGAACTACTAAGTAATAATTGCTATGACATCAAAGGAGGATACAAATGTCTAAAAAGCTTTGATGAAAATGACATTTTACCTTTCCATTCGAATAAGAAGAGCCCAAGTATACAGTATATTAGCAGTACTTTTTTCACAAGTGTTTTATTGATTTTCACTTTTTTTCTTATTTTTTGTGTCAAAACTAGCGTGTTTGGGATGAAAAATAAAACAGAAAACATACTTCTCACTTTCTACATATGTCTGTTATTGACATTATGCAAGATAAACAACAAACACTTCTCAATTTTTGCAAATTTCTCCACTATGTCCCTATTATTTTGGATATTTTGAATGGACATGTTTTTCTCCTGGAATTAGCTTATCTAGCCAAATGGTCTACCATACTAGAGTAGCTCAATTTCTGCACAGAATTAATTTAAGAATGGAAAAAAATCCAGTCATGATGATCTCCCATATAACATGTTTCTCTACTGGCTGGTTCTGTGACATATATATTCTATATATTTTATTTATATATTCTATGTGTCTTCAATATTATCTTCGGTATAAAGATAATTATCTTAACAGTAGTTGAATGTAAGAAAACTGTAAGCCTTCCCAGTACTGTTGCTGAGAACAGCAATGGCACCACAGTATACACAGGTCCAAACTTAAGGCCTATGCCCATCCTTGAATTCTGGGATAGCCGCTCTCAGAGATGCTGATATTCTCATCTGAAAGCCCATTTGCCTAATTTTCATTAATTTTTCATTCCACTAACATGAGGAATATCAGGGAAAAAAAAATTACTCAGAGGACCCTCTAACCTTCAATAGCGTGCAATATGTATCATAAATATAGTCAAAGCATACTTGTATATGTTAATTAGGCAACACTAGTATTAGTATCCAAATAAAACACCAAAAGGATAATGACTGGAAAAAAAATCTAAAGTATTACTTTATACAGTCCATGTTTATCATATAACTTATGGTAAAGTTCATATATGCTTAGGGTAAATGCTTACTACATACCTTAATTATATATTTTCATATATCCCTCTCTCCCTCTCTTTCTGTATGCATATAATATAAAAACACTTTCAGAGTTAAATTATTGCTGAAAACAAGAAGGGGTTTTTTTAATCATCACATTATGTATGATACCATCTTTCTGGCAAAATTAAGGAAGGAAAAAAAAAAAAAAAAAAAAAAGAACCATAAGAAAATCAGTCTCTCTCTCCTGCTCCTTAGCACCAAGTTAAACTGCCAGCTGTACTTCTCGGAGACTATGGATGTAACTGAGGAGCATTCAGAGCCACTAAGTACTGAAGCCATCAGCTGAAATCAGCGCAAAGGCCAACAGGCAGAATAAGTTAAGCAAAGAGGGTTAGATTAATTACATTCCATTTCGTCTCGAATAAAACCAAAAATAGGAAATAAAATATGGTGGAATACAAGAGGTGATGGAAAAGAAAAACAATTTTAATTATATTAGCCATAAAAGATATTACAGCTGTCTAACTTGTTTCACGCCTGCGGAATAAATATTATAATGAGGTCATAGCTGGGCAGCAGAGGAAGGCTGCCAGATTAGACTGCTCTGGCTGCCAAATTCCAAGGCAGGTGGAGGTCTCTGGAGAGAGAGGGTAAGATCTCCATGAAAACACATGAGCAAACGCACTTTCTCCTTTCCCTTCCCATCATATTTAAAGTTCTATTTTGCTCGTGCTTAGAAAGAAATTAAATTTATTCAATGAAACAGTTTTTACTTCTGTATTCCAGTAAAATGTAGCCGCAGAGGTTGAGAGCCTTCCAGTGCCTTTTGGTACAGTCACATCAAGACAAAGGGAGGGAAGTTCCAGCTCCAGCCTCTGGCTAAACTGAGTCTTACTACATTAATGCTGACACAGCCACAGTTTCAGCCAACGAAAGCATCACGGAGATAAACCAGAAAAGAAAAATATTTTATACTAATGACAGTAACTAATAGCAAAAGAACTGAGAAACCATGAAAAGACTCAGGTGAAAGATTTCACCACCTGCAGTACTATATACTGCAAGTACTACCAGATGTTTTCACTTGATAGTCCAAACAGCCACCATCTCCTATTAACCTGCATTTTGAAGCCTTATTTTGGACTACTAAAATTCTGCTATGTTGTTAGTGGCCAGAAAGGAAATATATTAACATTCTATACAGTGCAATGACAATCATTCAACAAAGTTGCCAGTACCCAGACAAGCTCTGTCACACTCCAACTGCCATTTTCCATGTTGTTTTTTAAATGAGAAGGAATGAAAAACACACATTGTCCATGGCCATATAAATACAGTAAGAGACTCCTCAGCTGCCAATTGTTAGGATTGTTTTAAAAAGCTGAGTAAGTATCTTACAGGCCACAAAATAAAAATGAGATAAAACTTAAATTTTGTAGCATAAATTCAAGAGTTCTTATCAGTATAAACATTAAATACTTTCTTACCTGTCTGATGTTGGGTCACTTGTAACTTGATGCTTTATTCCTGAACCATTCTTAATTGAGTCTTGTCTTGTGAGCCCTTGAGATCTGTTTTTGTCCAGAACTTGTGTGGGTACATCACCTGATGGTCCTTGGTACTGTGAATGCTCCTGCAGCTTTGCTTTTTTCTCTTGAGGCGCTTCCTCGTTCCTCAGACCTCTGATACCTTCTTGGTCAGGCTGCTGTGGTGCGTTTGATCCACTGTTATAGAACCAGGCTCCAGATTTTGTGAGGATTTCTTGTTGTTTTCGGCACAAGTTACATACCCACATTACCTGTTTAGACATATTTAAATGGAAATCTGTTAGTTTGTAAACACTGCATACAAACTTTTCATCAACAACACGACAATTGATTGTTGTCATTTCCAAAAGTAGAAAGAATACTATTTTAAATCTTTCTATTAAAATTGTAATAGTTTAGCCACAGCAGAATAAAATACATCTGTGCAACCTTGAAGGAAATTGTTTTAGAAAAAAAGTGCAAATACAGAAATACTGTTATTCTGCTTTTGTTTCATCATTTGTTATACAAGGGAAAACCACAAGACAGTAGCAATATAAATGAAAAGGATCCACATATTGACATTCCACTGGCAGTAAATGTAAGATCTGAAAATTAAGACTACAGGCTGAGGATGGTGTGATGCTAGAAGAAAGGAACAAAAAAATGCATTAAACAACCCATTCTCTTACTAAGCAAGAGTAAGAAACTTTGGAACAGATCCTCTGCTGTTGCAAACAAATTATAATTCCCAAAAAAGCTCTGCTTATTTACTTCAGGAGTGGTCTGAACCTTAGTTTTACATGAAGGAGCTGACTTCAAGAAGTGACTTGATTTTTGAAGCTATTGTAAGTTAAAGCCATTTTATAAATAAAGTAACACAATATATAAAGAAGTGAGTCTCTCCATAGACAAGATTTAGCTTTCACTGTATCTTTACTAAATTATTAAAATTATTACAGCTCCCCAGTTGTGAAAATCCTGTGTGTAGTAATGAGGGGTTTTTTAATATTCTAAAATATACTTGCTTGCAAAGCTTTCATATCCCATCACCTGAGTCACACAGCAGTGCAGGAAATTGCCAGTAAAAATTATCTGTAAGATAATTTCACACTCAGTTCTTACTCTATATGAGACTAAAACACGATGTCATGAATCAAATACAAGAGACCAGTTATTAATACAATGGCACATCCAAACTGGTTGTGTTACCCTAAAATTTGAACTGTAGATAGCACTAATTTAATGCAACTGCTTCATCTTCTGTTTTCTTTAGTCTTAACTCGGATATTTTTGGATTCACATCCAAAATTGACACAAAAAACTACATGTCCCTTAAATGTCTACACTCAGCCTTCAATCTAGTTATCATGCATCCAGCTCTAATCCTACACTGAGCTGCCTCTTATTCAAGGGTTTACAGTACAGGACATTCAAAGACTTAGATTCATGCTCTTCATTTTTCCCTTAAATGCAGCTAGATAGATGGTTGAATCACATGGAAAAATGTAGTTTCTACCTCCACAGTAGATCTATCTCAGCCCACCAGAACGGGTTTCAGAAGCTGCAATCTGTATATTGCTTTTATTCTCCAGGCAGTTATCGAATAGAAAATTTGGGCTATGCTGTCTAGTCAAGTCTCACCAAAACTGTTTTGATGAAGGCTTCACGAAGAAGGCTACTGAGACGCAAGGTTTACACTCAAATTCACTGACTGCCTCATTCACAGACTGACAGGGCTGGGGCAGGAAAAGAACGCATCATTTGCATAGTTAATGGTAGCAATATGCCACCAGGTAAACTTCCTTCTTAACTTATTCTAGTGCTGATACTCCATCTATGAGAACTCAAGTCTCCTTATTTCAACAAGATGGAAAAAAACTATCAAAGCACTGAAGGTAAAAAAGATTCCCTGAGTAGCAGCTTACTGTCTGAAGTAGGTTAGATGTCCTGAGGACAAAGCTCAATTGTGCATATGCTTCAGGCCTAGCCATCATTCAAATACAGATTTAAGAACCGATCTGTTTTACCTCTGCTAATTAAGTCAGACAGTACACAGAGGCTCCAATCTGAAATTTCAGCACCAGAGACAGAACTATTTTTTCTTCTTTAATCAATAGCAATTAGAAGCCTTTAATATCTCTGCTTGGTTTGTACACAGATGAAAGAAGTTCTAAACTTTCCATATCTGTGTCAGCTCAGTGAAAAGACCAGATATGAAACAATTACTGAAGTATACAAAAATATAACAATCTGAAGGACTACAAAATAGTCACCTAAAGTTTTTGTGTGCTACTTTTCCTTCTATCACTAGAGGTTAAAATGTCACAAAAACTAGATATCACAGCCTAAACACTTGAGCAACCATGGTCTTGGCTGACAGCCACACTTAATCCCAGGACAACGCACTCCACGATGACCAGTATTATTTTCGTACACCTCAGAGAATGGCAGATCCTTCTCAGTATTACTTAGTAACTCCTCCTCTAAAAGTAGGATCAGCAAGAGTACTCCTGATCTAACCTCTTCCCCGTGACACACAAAGTGTTCTGTTCCCACATAAATCTCAGCTCCTGTCAAACTAGGTAGATGACAACATGTAGCAGAACAGAGCAATGCAACAGTCTATGCCTTGAGACCTATATGAAACAAGCGAACATTTTATGATAGAAGTTCATTCAAACCCAATCCCACTGAAGAAGCTGTGCCTATCTTTGTTGTCACTATCTACTGTATCATTATCTGGTCTACAGCTTGGAAGTTTTTTACTGACCTTCAGTGACACTTCAAGGGAGATACCATATTATCTCCTAGGCCCTACCAAAGTCAAACTGGTTCCAACTGTTTCCACCATGCAGTGTTTCTTTAAGTAATTGGGCAAAACCCGCAGGAGACAATTCAAGCACTTAAACTGAAAGCATCTCATGAAACAGAGAAGTTTTTTTAGAAAGAAAACTTTACTTAAGGTATTTCATATTAAATTTTTTTTTTTTTAAAAAATACATATATTTATGTATTTTACAGATTTTTTTTTTCTGCTTTCTAGAAGTTTACTATTTATAAGCTAACACTTGTGACAAAGCCTTATTTCCAATGTACTTTCAACATGTAGACTTCAGCATTGACACAAGGCGTTAGAATTCTAGCTTTAGTTAATCATGCACAACAGGCAGAATGGCAACTGACACAGAGAAATCTATGTGCTTTCAGTGAGCACCAAGAAATTCAAGCCCTTGATTAGTGCAGGACTAAACTGACTTCATCATATCGTACCATCTAGAAGCATTCTTGCAATTTAAAAAAATACTAGTAATTTACAGTGCAGAGCTCTCAGTTAAGTGACAGACACTCATGTATGGTAGTGTCACAGGAGCACAGATGGGAAGGTGGCATATTCCTGTACTGGATTTCTCCTTCTGCCCCCAGATGCCTGCAGCAGAGTCCTCAGCAGCTCACACACACACAGAGCAGCTCCATCCCTGCCAGATGCCTGCCAGGACAGAGCATTTCATGGGACTGACAGCAGCACAGCAGAGAAGGGATGGGGAGACTACACAACCGGATTGCATGCTTAACACATGCATGACATACCTGCAAAGAACAACCACAAAAGTTTCCCTTCTAAAACAGTAATTTAAATGGAGCTAATCCCTTACATCAGAAATCTGCGCTCCTGAGTGGGCATGATACTTATTACACCCATTTTCAAATCTCCTAAAGACCACTGAGGAGTTCAACAGTCACGTGAACATATTTTGTACATGAACGTCGGTGTTGCAATTCACCAGTGCGCTTCTCAACACAGGAACACTGCCAATTTGAAAAGGACAAAAATGGACAAGAAAAATCCACTTTCCAACGTCTCTGTTATTTAAGCACTAGTTTAAAACTAGAATTTAGAGTGGTAGTGGAACTGTATCAAGATGTGCATTTCAATACAAAAGGCTGAAACTCCACCTAGTGCTTAGGAAAAGAATTGCTGAAGTTCTTCTCAAATTCCTCCTTTAGTGTGAAAATAACCACACAAAATATATCTAGCCTGACATTTCCACATGAAATTTTTTATTTAATTTGTGAGCTTTAAGACCATTTTTTATATATATACACCACACTGAAAAGAAGCATTCTGTTTTGGATTAGACAGATTTACCTCAAGCTTTCCATGTGCTCTCCACACACAAAGATTCATTTCACACACTGAACAAACAAGTTCTGGCTCATTTTGGATGACTTCACCATTTTTCACAAGATTATTCATATTATTCAATATGCTCTCTCTTTTGCTAACACTGCTCAAAAGCTTTCAACACAAAGTATTAGCACTTTTTATTATACAACCCCACAAAAAGGAATCCTGTAGAACTGCAGTAATCAGCCATTTCATATCTACACATCATGTGCAAAAAAAAAAAAATCAATCCTAAATAAAACATTACAAATTTGCCCATTAGATTGAATTCTTCAAAATACATTTCATACATGTATTTAAATTCAATAAAATGGAAAAGGTATTTGTAAAGGAATTACGTTTGTGGACATTTTCAAGTAAAAAAAATTAGTAATTTCATAAAAAGCATGTAGTATGTCAATCATTTTAATATTTTCAGATAAACTACATGAAAAGACAGCTACCTTACAAAATAGCCTTCACTGTTCCCCTAAGTATAATTACAGGTGGCCTAACACTAAACTTCTAAGAACAAAATGGAAATCTTTACTTTATTTAAGATTAGATTAAAAGGCACAGTGTATTTGGTTACATGTCAGCCCAAGTTGGACAGCTTAGACACTATATTCAAAGAAGTAATTACACCAAATCCTTATCAGCCTTCAGAACTTTACTTTAAATTACAGGTATGCAGAGGTGCAAAACTGGACTGGAAGGCTTCCATAAGGTTTATTATTATGGTTTTTACCAAATCTCTTAGGAGTTCATCTGCTTGGCATTACATTAACTGCTGTGCTTGCTGCTAGAGTTCTTCAGAAGATCTCCCTCTTCTAAATATATATGTATTGTAATTGCAAGACATAATTCCTTAAACATTATACAAGGTAACAAGAACAGTACATTGAAAGGAAGGGGGAGAAGAATGAAAGAGCAGAACTCTTTGCTTGTGTCCAGCATCAAAGTAACTAATCATGTTTACTGGCAAACTACAGTCCCTTTCTTCTTTTACTTTTTTATTCCCCAGTCTGTCACAGATTCCAAACAACTTCAACACATCACAAAGCAGTGCAACTTCAGAAGCCACTCTGTACCAATAAAGTTTTTTCAAGGAAGGAGTCCTTTATCTCTTCATTAGTAACTGCATTGACTCAGAACAGCCACTGCCAACCAGCCTTTGCACCCAGTCTCGTGAGTCAGCTTCCCCTGTACAGTCACGGGAGTTACAATTATATAGCAGGTCTGCGCACCTTGGGATAATGTGGCCCTAGTATAAAAAGGGCCCAATGGTATCTTCCTTACTTTTAGTCCCAATTTCTGATGACCTTTTCCCATTTTGCCTACTTGAAATATGAGAGTGTTTCCAAAAAACTATAGCCATAATTGTCATCTCCCTAGAAAATGAAACGGAACTGCTTCTCTGGTTATTGGTTTGTTTCTGAAAACATTAAAATCCCCCAGACTTTTTCCAGGAAAATAGCATTCTAGAGGTTCAGGTCCAGATTACTGATGCATCTTTTGCAGTTACTAAGACCTGTTTTAAAGACATAAATTCATAGATTCATCATAGAATAGCTTGGGTTGGAACCGACATTAAAGATTATCTTGTTCTAACCCCACTGCCATGGGCAGGGACACCAGACCAGGTTGCTCAAAGTACCATCCAGCCTGGCCTTGAACACTTCAATGGATGGGCTGTCTACAACTTTTCTGGGCAACCTGTTCCAGCATCTCACCATCTTCACAGTGAAGTTCTTCCTTACATCTAACCTACATCTACCATCTTTCAGTTTAAAGCCATTCATTATTTTGGAGTGGAAGGAATAAATCCTGTCTGCTTTATGCTATGCATTTTAAACAGCAGAGACTGGATATATTTTAAATGAAGCAGAAACTTTTCAAATTCATTTTACTGCTCTGACTGTACAGACAAACCATCATCATGTAAACATTAGGCCCTGCCCATCACCAATTTCTAACTTTTTTGAAAGAAATCTTGCTTTTCTTTTCTAGCTGTGTTCTTTCTAAGCATCTATTCTTTTTTGACACAGTAGCTTTTCTCTTTTCTAGTGCCAATCACAGGTCAATCCCAACTTACTCTGAGCAGGAGGTTGACTAGATAAATCCCAGGTCCCTTCCAAACTGTGTGATTCTATGGTCATTTTCAACTGCACTTTCATAACTAATCTTTTATATAAAAATAAAACCCAAGTAACTGTTCTAAGGTTAACAGAACAACTCTGGGTTTATTTGATTGTACCTAAGAACAAAAGCTTGCAGGGGTTGCAGTACTGTGAAATATTCCTTAAAGATAGTTTAGGTTTTTATTTGATATCTATCAATCTTACTGCTTGTCTTTCAAAGCAAAATGAATCTGCAAGATTTCATGTCCTTTAAAAAGAAATTAGTGACACTACTGACATTGCATGGTAGCTTCTCCTACAATCAGAAGACTGCAGGCGAGTGTAGGTCGGGGAAGTCTAGACTGGACGTAAGGAAGGAGACATTTAGGGAGAGGGTGGTCAAACACTGGAACGGGCTTCCTAGAGAGGTGGTTGATGCCCGAAGTCTGTCAGTGTTTAAGAGGTATTTGGACATTTCCCTTAACATGCTTTAACCTTCAGTCAGCCCTGAACTGCTCAGACAGTTGTTCTTTTATATGATCACTGTACTTACCTTCCAACTGGAATAGTCTAGTCTGTTCTGTTCTGATACTGCATTATAGCAAACAGAAGTTATATCTTCATATTTATCCATTCAACTCTACCTTATTTATTCAACTATACCTGTGGGAAACCTTCAACCTTTGTGTCATGCCATTTCCTTCTGTGAAATTAATGTATTTAGTCAATGAAGTGTATCACAGGAGCAAAAACAACCTCTGAATTTGTGACTTAGAGGAGCTGATAAAGGATAGCTATGTTTTCAGTATTTTGCTATGCCACTAGTCTGTGCTATGGTACTGACTTTCACTACCATGCAAGTAATAAAGCTACGATCAGTTTGACTAAATACTAAAACTGCTGTATTGTTTATTGGCCCTGTATCCGCAACAACACACAAATACCCATCCCCCCAAACTGTCTACCGCAACAGTTCCAACACCAGTTAATAAAAGTGGGAAGTTTACAATACTGGTAGGAGACTAATGTCTTTGCATATATTTTAAAGGATATTTCTATTTGCACACAAAAAGTCTGTATACTGAGAGGGTGACTACACTACACATTTGCTCTTGAGTTTGTAGTGAATGGATATATTATGTCTAAAAATTATGATGGTCATAAAGAACTAAGTCAGCATAAAATAAGTCTATTTCTTCTTGTGCATGCATTTCATACAGTATATAGCTGTATGAAGCTATTTTTTAAGCATAAGAACAACATAATACATTTTTTAAGAGGTAGAATCATAGAATGGCTAGGGCTGGAAGGGACCTCCGAAGGTCATCTAGTCCAGCCCCCCTGCAGTGAGCAGGGA
>JAAGNO010005575.1:48563-70260 GCA_033439905.1 Ceryle rudis | reverse complement strand
CCTCTGGACCCGCTCCATCAGGTCCATGTCCTTCCTGTGCTGAGGGCTCCAGAGCTGGATGCAGTATTCCAGGTGAGCTCTGACCAGAGCAGCGTAGAGCGGCAGAATCCCCTCTCTCGATCTGCTGGCCACACTTCTTTTGCTGCGGCCCAGGATGGTATTGGCCTTCTGGCCTGCAGCACACCCTGGCTGCTCATGTCCAGCTTCTTGTCCACCAGCACCCCCAGGTCCTTTTCTGCAGCCCAGTTTGTCCATCATTCAGCACTGCTTAATGAATGATTCAACCTGGGGCTGCAGCAGCCACTAGTTATTTTCATTGAAGAAGTTTGGGAACAGCTTTCTGGAGGGAGCACTTCTCCGTGGTGCCTCCTGCCAGGGTGCGGGGGTGATTTTTGCAGGTGTTTTAGGGCAATGCTCTTGGAGCACAAACCCCAGAGCTCACTCTGTGCCCCTGCACATCGTACCCACCAGGGTGATGCAGCTTCCATGCACTGAGCAGCTTGCCTTGTACCTCATTTTTTCCAGCACGCAGCCAGCACCCAAATAATTCATCCTTCTGCCCTTGTAGAAGTTGTCAGTGGGAGGGTGTTGACAGGTGATGCAAGGTGGGCTGTTTGCAGCCCTCAGCCCACAAGTGCAGGCGTTCCCCCTCTGTTTGGTCACCATACTCAGCAGTATGGTGATGGACAGTGTTCTGGGGACAGGCTGTGCTTGGGCAGCTCCCATCCTCCTTAATACCATCACCAGGCAGGCTGAGCATGGCCAGGGTTGGTAGTGGGGTAGGGTGCTCTCCCAGGGCATGCTCACATGGTCTTTTTCTTACACAAAGCCACTTTTTAGCATTCCCAAATCCCTGAACACCAGGTTGGAAGGGACCTCAGGAATCATCTGGTCCAACCTTTCTTGGCAAAAGCCCAAGACCAGGTAAGAGACCTGGTAAGAGAGTCCAGCACCATGTCCAGCTGAATCTTAAAGGTGTCCAGTGTTGGGGAATCCAGCACTTCCTTGGGGAGAAGATTCCGAAGGCTGATTGTTCTCATTGTACCGGCAGCTGCAGACTCTGTGGCTTGAGAAATACGTCATTTAAATAGTACAAAAAAGTACAGGCAGTAAAGTAGAGCAAAGCATCCTTTCTTCCCCAGCCCTTACCCCAGAGACACCAGCACAGCTCTGGTACCAGTAGGGGCAGCAAATGAGCCCTGCATCTCTGGGGAAAGGGTTGCTGGTGACATCCAGGGAGATGCCAGCCCCTGGGACACTAACAGGCTGTGACACACTGGACTGCTCCCAAACAGTCTCTCAGTGAAATTTGTAGTGGTTTTTTACCAGTGATGTACCAGCACTGGTTTCATAGTTAGAGACCGACCAAGGGGAAATTATCAGTTGCAAGGAACACTTCTGCACCACAATCTTCAACAGAATCTCTTTGTTTTAAAGGGCAAAAAGGACAGAAATGCCACCCGGGAGCCGTGTTGGAGCAGGGAGCAGTGTCCTGCTATTGCCACCTCGTGGGCCCTTGCAGCAATGACCAGGTAACCAACGCGCGGGTTTGACACCTCAGGTACTCGAGCTTCTTATCCCGGCATCCAGCACGTACACAGCAGCTCCGGGCTTCCCGAAGGGACCTGTCAGCCAGAGCCGGGGGAAGGCCCGACACACATTTACTCTCCTACGTAAGACGTTTCCACCGTGCCCCATGCCTTGGCCCAGAGACCAGCAGCTCTGCGTTTCACACCGGCACCTATGGTGCTGTCAAACTACAGGCCAGAGGAGCACCCATTCTCTCTGCAGAAAGTAACACCCTGACGCGTCAAATGGAGACTCTCAGGTTTCTCTGTTCTCAATGTCATGTTACAGAGCAGCAATGTCTCCTCCCCTCGCAGACATGCAGTGAATCACAGAATCATAGGATTGTTCTGCTTGGAAGAGATTTCATCAAGTCCAACCGTTCCCCCAGCACTGCCAGGGCACCACTGACCCGTGTCCCTCAGCTCCATGGCTTGGAAATCCCTCCAGGGATCATGGAGACCACACCACTGCCCTGGGAAGCCTGGGACAGCCCTGGACAACCCTCAAGAGGAAGAAATTGTTCCTCATGTCCAACCTAAACCTCCCCTGGTACAACCTGAGGCCGTTTCCTCATGTCCTGTCACTTCTTCCTTGGGAGCAGAGCCCGACCCTCCCTGGCTCCAACCTCCTGTCAGGGAGCTGTCCAGAGCCAGAAGGGCTCCCCTGAGCCTCCTTCTCTCCAGGCTGAACAAGCCCAGGTCCCTCAGCTGCTCCTCACCAGACTTGTTCTCTGGACCCTACAGAAAGGATCATGGCCCTTCCATGGCCCAGAACAAGGATGCTCAGCTGTGGGCTAAGCTGGATCCTGTGATGTGTGCCAGAGCAGGGGAAAGGGAAAGCTTCCCAGCTTCCCTCTTGCTTGGATTTTATGGTAGAGCAGAATCAAGAGGGGAAACTGCGGCACGAAAGCGGATGTGCGGGACAATTTGCAATTTGGAGAGAAGCTGCCCAAGCCCTGCAGTACAGTCCAGGGTATAGGACAGTCCTCACTTCAGGCAAAAGGGGCTTTTGCTACAGTGTCCCGTGCCCTGCCCAAGTGCCATGTTCGCAGGATCCAAAGGATTCAAAGGGAAAAAGCCCTCCAAACATACAATCACTATCTGACCTCACTGCCCCTTACGATAGGGAAACATACGGTCTTTCGTTGCTGAACAACTCCTCCTTTAAAACAGCGAAGGAACCAGGTAGGATTTGCACAGCCTGGTAAGATTTAGCTCCTGCCTCTCAGAAATTCTTGTCCTGAAACACTAGGACTTCTCCTGCACTGTATACAGCCTGTGACATAACCAAGAAGCTTACCCATAATGCACTTACCATACGTGCAGCTTTCTTCTGCTCTTTGTTGTGGAAAGCAAAGACACAAATCTTCTAGGAGCTCTTCTAGGACTCTCAGCCAGCCAGGAAAAGAGCAAAACCAATGCTGAGATTCAAGGGGGAGCTTGCTCAGCAACTGGAGGTGAACCATGGGGTCATTGCCTCAGCTGGAGGTCTGCTGGCCTCCACTTGTGGCTACCCTGGCCCAGCCCCAGCTGAGTCCCTCCCTCTCCCCTCACTCACATACTGGGAACTTTCTAAAGGAGCGTTTCCCAGATCCTGCTGCCTTTGCTCCTGCCTTGAGAGCTCATCGGCTGGGCTCAACCTGAAACCGCTGGTGCTTGGGGAAAATGAGTTGTCCTGGCTACAGAGATCTCAGAGTCCAGGCAAAGTTGGCCTCTGCTGCTTGGAAAGGGCCGATCCCCAGCATTAGTGATCTACCATCTTTTTCCTTCTCTCCCTCCTTCTCCTGGGGCTATTTTTTTTCCTAGCCTTGTTACTGCTGACAGTTTGGGCACAGGCAAAGTCAGAGCTGTGATCAGGTGACTGTCCTGCAGACAGAAGATCTCATTTTCAGGGGAGGGTTTTGCCCTGGGCTACAGGAGGAGGAAAGGCTGGGGCTCTGCCCTACTCCTGATGGCTGGAGACTGCAGTGCCATGCTGCCTGTACCATCTTCATCTGGTCACTTGAGGGCTGGATCCAGTTCTCATCAGCATCATGGGATAAGGTCCTGTGAATTTCAGTGGGAGTTTAATCATCTGTTTCACTGCTCAACTCTTAACTTTCTGTAGACCTTTCTTTTGTGGTAGGAAAACTATGGACTTTTAACCACCTGAAACAACTGCCTGGGAGTTGTTTCTTCCCACCCCAGCTCAAAGCAGAGTAATATTCCATGGCTACAAGGATATGCTTCTTGCACTTCAAAGTCACTGTCAATAGGGTTTACACTTGTTATTCCACTTAATGTTTCTGACTTGGAAATGATTATGGGGGTCTCCTCCGAATGCTTTATGGGGTAACAAAACTCCAGAAGAACAGGGCTTTTTCCAGCTGAGTAAATAGATGATATTTTTATAAATCTTCAGACTATTGGAACATCAACAACATTATCCTACATGGGTTGTTATGACTTCGTATTTGCGGAGTTGTATGTTGAAGCTTAGACCTGTGCTTTCAGCCTTGTCTTCGATTAAGTTAGAAACTTTAAGTAATCCCACAGAGGGTACTTCAGTTAAATAAACTCTCAGAGCCCTACTTGAAGTTCTCACTAGTCAGCTGGGGTGAAGATTACGCTGCTTTGATTATCTCCATTTCCTCGACTGGGAATCCCCTTCTTGGACAAGAGATTAATGTCAGGGCTTTATCTCCTCTCTGCTGCTTAAAATCTTAACACATGTGGATGACAGGACAGCAAGTGAAACTATTATTATTCCTTTCACACCTACTTCTGTAATACAAACCTGTGCGGTGACTTGGCCAAGCCCTCTGCTGATCTTTCTTCTCCTTATTCATGAAGGTCTGCTCTGGAAAGGTGAGCTCCTGCTCCACAGTGCTGGTCGCTTGCAGCGTCACCTTGCTGCCTGACACACATTGATTACTCTTGGGCTCACAAGCACGGGCATCAGGTAGATTTCATACATTTCTGAAGTAGAAATCACATTCTCAGTGGGAATAGAGCTGTCCTCTGTGACCTTTATCCTCAAGGTCTGCACCTTGGGCAGCCAAAGCTCAAACTCTACAGCCAAGAAAGAAGCCCCTGGTTCCCCGTGGCAGAGACAGAGCAGGAGGGAGCCCAGAAAACTGACTGGGAAACTGGACAGGCATTTTCAGGGATTCTGCCATCACCAGTGAGGTGATTCAGAGGTACACTTTTGGCTCATTTGCTGCTCCCCAGCTCCTGGGCCGCTGACAGCCATCAAACCACCTCTCCTTGGCGTTTTCACAACTGGGCCACGTTCTTGCTCTCAGCATGGACTTTCATTTCTGCCCGCTGGTTATCTGTTGTTCTTCAAACCCACAGCTGGGGGAAGTGCCTGTGGAGACGGTATTTTTCTTTCTAAATCAGCAAGATTTTTATTTTTTTTTTTTATTCTTCACAGTTTGCAAGTTGTTTGTAGCCAAAACTCACATATCACTATTCAATTTGTTTTCCATCTACTTTATTCTTACTCATAAGCTTAAAAATAATGAATTCAGATAATAAAACCTCAGTATTCTGCTACAGTTCATTATTTGGGCCGAAACACCTTCCCTGATGTTTGTTTGCTCATGGGAAGAACTGCTAAGTCAGAACCCCTGTGATCTTCCCAGCTAGGGAAGCAGAAATAGAACAAGAAATAAGGAACAGCTTTTCAGCTGGTACAGATCAGCACAGCTCCCTTGTTTGGAATAGAGTTCTCCTGCTTTTGCCAGCTTAAGATCCAGGTCTCGAGTGGCTTCTGATGAGCCATTGAGGGAGTAATCCCACAGCAACCTAACCGGCGATAGCGCCTCAGTCCTGTAGAAACTCCTTAAAAAAAAGGGGAAAAAAAAGAGAAGAAGAATTCTATCTGCATTTGCATATTATTGTAACATCCTTCAAATACACTTAACTTCAGCAGCAGCCCTACTATGCACAACAAAACCAACTGAGTAAAGATACAGGAAAGTGTTGTCATTCCAGAGAGAGTAGAAGCTAGTGCTGAGGACAACATTCAAGTACTTTAGTCAATGCATAAATCTTGAGTAATAAAAATGATGGATGATTCACCTATTAATTTTGCCTCCTCTCCATTTATGAATTGTCCAGGAAAAAAAGAGTTTTTACAGCAGTCACCGTTATCTCTGAAGAAGTGTCTGGGTTTCCAGGCAAGGGGAAAACTTGGAAGAGTAAGAAATGAGTTCCTGAACAGGCCCGTGTTGGAAAGCTGGGAGGGAGTGGGAAGTGGAGAGAAGGACACTGCAAGGCAGGGAGGAGGAGGAGATCCTTACACAGATACCTGTTTTTAAAAAATATTTATTTCTAGTGTGTAGCATAACTGACCAGACCAATTCAGTGGAACAAAGAACAAAAAAAGGTAATTATACTGAATAATACAAACCGACAAAATGAGTTCTGTGGTGTAAATGAGATGTGTAAAGCAAATCCAGAGCGGGTTGGTAAAGCTGTGTAGTAACCAAGTGCAGCGGCAGCACAGTGAACACGAGAACACAGTTCAGAGAAAACCGGGAGAGTTTCTGCTGAGGTCTCATTTCCAATGTATAATTGCGTCATAAAGATTCTGGTACCGGCAAAGTGACACGGCAAAGCCAGATGCACAGTGTCAAATCATTAAACTGGGACCCGTTCTGTGAACTGGTAAAAATAATGTATTAGAGTCTATCATCTGTGCTCAGAAACATCACCTACAATTGTTCTGCACTGGCATTTTGAGACTCTTCAAGTAAGAGTAAAAAAATGTTAAAGGCATTGAACAGACTGAAAATGTTAAAGCATTGTGACATCATTTTCTTTAGCACAAATTGTGTTCCCCATCTCGGCTTCTTGTTTCTGAGTTTCTCTCAGTAAAAAGTGGAAAATGAAAGGAGTATAACTTCAGGAATGACAATGTAAGGGTAACACAGGAGCACCGTGACAGGCTGTTCCCAGGTCTCCCTGTGCTGGGGGTATTTATCCCCTGGACCTCACGGGTTAGGTTCAGAATTTTTAGGTCCTGTGGTGTTGGTTGGCTGTGACAGTATCTCCCTGGAAGGGCCCCCATGGCCTGCTTGCCTTCCACACCCCGAACTCCAGCATGGAGTTATTCCGTTGTTTGCTGTGCTTAAGCCTAATCTTCATCTTCAGAACATTATTTTCTTCCATATTCTTCTATACTAACCCAAAGTTTGCCTCAGCATTTTATCTGAATGTATTTGTCTACCTCTTACTCTTCAAGGCCCTAGTTTCACGTGGATTTAAAACAACAGGTCTCATAATTAGGTTGGATAACAGCAATCCAAATTTTTGCCTAGGCAAAACTCCAGTAGAATTAATTGGCTTCAGTGGGAGACTTGTCCGAGTAGGAAGGGCAAGATTTGGCCTCAACGAGACTATAAATTCCGGTTTAAAACTCAGTAGTTGTTCAGAGGCTCACTCTTGTGACAACATTGTTCTTTGTGTTTCCTTTCCCAAATTCCTTTTCTGGTCATAGCAGAAAAGCTTTCTGGCACCAGAGCTCAATGATAATACCCTGGCCATCTCCCAACCCCACCATTACACCTCGTAGAAAGCATCGTTGTCTCCACCGCTCTCAAAGGGAGTGCAAAGCCTCCAAGACATTGGGTTTCTGCATTTAGTTAGCACAGGCCAGCTCCTTTCATGTAGGCAGTAAACAGGCCCCGATAAGCAACGGTGACCCTGCCAGACTCACCAGTTGCTTCAGATGATGTAATAAATGCTTGCACTTCCAGTAAAGGCCCAGCGCAGAACTGAAGGTATTCTCCACGGCTGCGTAAGGAAGCGCACTGCTCTGCAGCCACCGCCGAGGGAATTCTGCCCGAGCAACACCACTGACCTTGAGCCACGGGTTCGGCTGCCCTGTCCCACCACTGTACTCTCCCCACCCTCCTCTGAAGCGATGGGCTGTACTCCTTTCCCAGTGTAACTCTCTTTGTGGTACAGCATAAACATCTGGGGTATTACACAGACCAAAATGTAAGTAAAGAATTAAACACAGCCTAGTTCAACAGAGCGTAGAGAGATTTTCACGCTACCAGCCTCTGTAACAAAGTATTCCTGCAGCTTCTTGTGACTGCACAGAAAGCACTTCTTCCTTCATATCCAAGATCCCAAACGTTTCCCATTCTTTCCAGTGCTTCAGCCACTGAATTATACCCTCTGCCAAGGAAATCTTGAGAAAACAAGTCACTTCCCGTGTGTCAAGTGCTTCCCATAGGTCACCAAGCTCCTGCCCAAGCTGCCTTCAGGGGGAAGAGCCTTTCCAAGTGAAAAGCTCTGCACTGAGGCTGGTCAAGGAGCTGTCCCCCTGGTCTCTTTCAGGCTACTGGATTTAATTCACTAGATGATCTCAGCTACTGTAGAACCACATGGAGAGCCTCTCACCTCTCAAACTTATGACACAAATCATTTATGACCTTATGAGCTAATGCATCTGGAAATGAGACTGGTACCACCCTGTCTAAAAGGCCCTGGCTCTCCTTGGAAAGCCTTGGGACTAAAAGTGCTGCTGCACCCTGCACTAGAGCTAGAACAGAGGTGCACACTGCAGATAGAGGCACGTTTGGGTGAAAAGCTGATAAAACATCCACTGTTCCTCCACTGCTTACAGCATAACAACGGCACGTGGCCTAAGTCACATACTCACATCCAAGCTTGGCTCTAGCCGATGTGATTCCTGACTTTCCAAGAGAGCAGAGATGGAAGTGCAGATCCTGGTACAGATGGGCGCACAGCACTGAGGATGTGACATTCCTTGCTAGTCCTGTGCTCTCCCAACGCCCAGATAAACACAGCGAATGCACGAACCACAGAACAGGACTTAGGGGATGTGCTCCTGAGAAGACTGTCCTCCTCCTGTCCAACGTCGCTGCGTAAGACAAGCTCCCAGAAAGGAATAATGGTTTAGTTTTAATCCTCTGAGCCGTAGATGCGTCAGGAACAAGGGGTGTTCAGCATTTCTGAAGACAAGTAAGTGCAGAAGAACCTGCGAGAAGACCCAATTTTCCTTCTCTACCTTTCCTCCCCACTGCACCTTCTGTTCTAGCACTGGGCCAAAATGCCCGAGATGAAAGAGGCCTGTGAAACCTCAGTGGAGAATCAGGGCCGAGTTTTGCTACTTTAACAGCAACTTCCTTGGCAGCTTAATCTTAGATAGCTTAAATACTGCGTTCTATCAGACAGCATATTTTGGAGAAAGACCGTATTTCTGCAGTGAAGCCAGCTCTTCACAAGCAAGTAATTTGACTTCCTCCATGTGAGCTTCCACTGGCCTCCAGGAAATTAAATCTAGCTCCAAAAATAACCATTTTGATGAGGGTTTAAACTGAAAAGTAAAGACTAAAATGCTAGTCACTGTACACCACTGTCAAATTTTTCCCACATTGAGTAATTTTGGTTCCTAATGGAGTTCACACTACCTACCTACCAGCCGCAGAACAGCTGTGAATTAAATTGCGTGGTGAAATCTATCTTCTATCAGATTGAAAAATGACATTAGAATCAAAGGGACAGTAAATGGCCTAACACTTTTGAGCTTTGACCTCGTTGAGCACTGTCAGTCAGTGCTTCCAAACATCTTTCCAGACGCTTAGCAACGACTGGGGAAGTGAGTCATTAACACATTTTGTCATGTTATGCATTTTTTCCCTCCCCTCTAAACTGGGCTTTTTTCCAGGTCCAGTAGCCCACATTAAATCAATCACAGTCTCTCATAAGCCTTTGGATTCCAATTCTATCCTGCAGGTTGGGTTAAAAGCAGCGCAGAGATCACTGCAGGAGGCGAGGCAGGAAGGGACTAGTGGTGACTGCTGTTTAGGAGATGTTTGCTTGACCCGCAGCCGTTCTTGTTGCCATTCTTTGTGGGCTCTTCTTCGTTATCTGTAACGGAATCTTCCTCCTCTTCATCGCTCCGATCATCTTTCAAGTCCTAGGGAGAAGAAAGCACCGTGAGCATATTCCATACCTGTGGTATTTACTGTCAGATAAGTTACCAGATTTTGAGTGCAGACCTTTCAAAAAAAGCCTACGGGTGCCAGTACTTCCTTCTTAAAGTGAACTGGGTATCAGGACCTTTGCAATGACTTTGAAAAAATAACCAAGTAATTCCATTAGTCAGGTGCCCCCATTTGTAACTGCAAAATGAAAAGATGGTGCATAGAAGTGCCAGAACACGAGACATTCTCCCTTCGCAGAAATCCCCCATTGTCCTCCAAAGACAAAACTCCTCTGCCTCAGCAAAAAAAAAATAATTTAAAAATGTGATAAAGGGAACAAATGAAAGTGGAGCTCCAAATACATTAGACAGTATCAAAACTGCTTCCCCCGAAACACCCTCTCCCCTAAAATGAAGACTGGCATCCAAGGACAGACCAGTTAACACCACTTTCATCCTGCAGAACCTAATGTCCTTTAGACAAGATTTATTCCATGACCTTGGCCCAGTCATTTCACCACTTCTTGCTTATTTCTGCCCTCCATTGTAAGGTGTTACTGGTAATCCCTGGGTGCTGTGGGATTAATTAGCAATCTTGAAGTGTCGGGAAGATGAAAAGAATACTGTATAAAAGCTAAATGCAATGAATACACTCACCCAAACACAGGAGCTGAGAGCTGCCTGCTCCTGACAGGTGTAAACTAACCAGGGACCAGTTGTACCAGCAGCTCCTGGTATTAACTTTGCTTAAAGAGACTTATTGACCCCAAAACATTGTGCCCTGCTTGATGGTCTATACATCATGTCAACATTTGCAGAGGGGAGTCCACGACTATACAGCGCTCATATACATCTTGGGTATATCATCCTGCTAAGGATGGGCAAGAGGGGATGGCTGCTCCATTAGCCCTTGGAAAAAAATCCCTTCCCAGCTCTCCAGGAACAGCTTCTAACACTTGGCAATGATGCTTCATCCCAGACAGTCAAACGTGGCACTTGCTAATGAAGGTTTCCACCACACAGAGAAAGGACATTGTGTCTACCCAGTATTTCACAGCAAAGGGCAGGGAGAGGTAAGACAATTCTGCGCTATTTGTCACAGCACGTAAAATAAACCATTAGTCGCTTATTTCTCAACTCCTACCATACCCCAAGACCCTACAACATGTTCAGAAATTTGATTCAAGCCGTGGAGGCTTTGGCATTAAAACCAAGCACCTTGTATTTCTCCTTCAGTGCATCAAGCTTACAAGAGCAGAACGTGCTTCCCTGGAAGGGCTTTCCATGCCAACAGATGATCTGCTCTGCATGCTCAGGGTCAGATGCTCTACTTAAAGACTCTGTTATTCAAATAAACACTTCCTTCTGCCTAAGCAATGACTGAGAATGAAAATGAGATCAAAACAGGCACCTAAGAAGCCTTTCCCACCTCCAGCAGTTTCCCATGTGATCAGCAGCCACCACTGGTCATCTCTTCCAGTTACTTGGAAGGTGCCTGGTAGCCCTGATACCACCAGACAGACCTACCCGAGACCCTCTAGTTCTCGTGCTGGAAGAGACGGGCAATAGTCATTCCCTCTCCAGCACCTCACGACTGAATAGACCACCTCTCGCTTAAAACCAGGAGTACGCCCATAGCTGAGGATCAAAACGCGGGGCCCTCACATTGTGGCTGACAATTCACCCACTAGCACCAGGTTAATGGTTGTTACTGGGAACTCCCCAGATAACAGCCAGCTAGCCGGTGGTGTTGATGTTCGGGTATTGAAGACTTGTCTTTTTGTAATGCAGGGATGTGTGGCCTGTGGGACTACCTGCTGGGGGAAACCAGAAGCTTCTCTTCATACTATGGTATGTGGCCCCCAGAGCAGCGTGCTGGAGCTGGCGGGAGTGTCAACCCCTGTGCAGCCTGCTGCCTGTACAGCCACATGGGGACCGCTCCATCGAGGATCAATTTGTTCCCCTTGTCATCTGTCTGGACCTCGACTAAGCAGGCAGAGCCCGCGCGCTCTTCTCGCTCCTGGAATGATGTACCAAGGTCGCAGATGAGACGCGGAAAGGAGAAACCAGGGTTGTTCCTGCCCGTCCTGTATCTGCTCTCAGAATGAGCAATGAACTAACAATTTCACATCCCGAGCCTGCTGCTCTGAGGTCCTTCTTAAGCACCAAATTCATACAGAGAAAATAAACGACAGCTCAGTAATAATGCAGCCAATTGCAATCTCATATCCCTTTATATATTACACTGCCAGTAAAATGTATAGGACTAGAAAGAAAATAAAAGCCTAAACTCTATCTATTCAGAAACTATAAACTTCCTGGAGATTTGCTTTTACTTTTTCCCTAACAACATACAAAGGGCATCAAAACAAACAAATCTTACTGTAAATACTGTAAAATAAACTTGGCGTGCCATCAGTTAAAGGAAAGACTTTCCCACACAAACAATTTATGAGTTTCTGCCTCTCTCAGATCACCTCTCTCCCTCCTGGTAGCTTTGTGATTTGTATTTGCATTAAAAGACAAATGTTGAGGGCATGGGGGGAGGTTTGTTACTTTTTTTTGCCACCAGAAATGTTTCAGAAAAAAAAAAAGAAAGCAAAGCAAACTAAAGCCAAGTACAACGTCCGACACAGAATCTGCCAGACTCGCTGGAAGTACCCTCATCTTCCCGAGCAGCCTCTGGGCTGACAGGGAGGAGGGATTTTGGGCTCATTCTGAACAGACATGAGTCTGTAACGTTCCCGAGTGCGTATTTCATTCAGGGCTACCTCAACCTCACTGCAGCCCACAGAGGTTGCTGGTACTCAAGCATATGTTTCAGAATAGCTGACAATCTGCTTTGCTTTGAATGACGTTTGACACATGACATCGGTCCCTGTCTCCTACAGGAATGAGCTGGCATTTCCAGCATGAAACTGGAAACTCAGATAGGATTTGCTTCCCAGTTTTAATGCTGTCAAGCTGGATGCTCTGATTAAAGGCACTATATATGGTAATTAAAAAAGATGTAAATATTTTTTTTTCCAGCACACTGGAAATCCCCCCATCTGAGATAATGTCTTACATATTTCAAAGCAGCAGGAATTAAATGTCTCCAGGTTCTGAAGCAACCATCTCAAATTTGCATAATTGTAGGAAAGAGCACTCCTTCTGAAATTCTGATATTAATCAGGAAAAAAACCCTGCTAAATCAAGCCAAATTTTTATTACATTTTCAATCCTGAACCTGCTTCCTGACCATTAGCCTCTACAAATTCTTGCTTGAGAAGAGCCTGGCCATTTTTGTCCAGCTTCAGTGATAGAACAAAACTTCAAATAGCAACAGCTCTATCTGTAACCAGAAAACCAAACAACCCCGTCTTTACAAACTGTTTAACAGACCATTATAAATGTGTTAAGATATCGCAAGTGAAGTTTGTGCCTCTTCACTCTGACCTTCTAAAAATAACAAAAACTGTAATGTTTCTAGGATTTTCCCTGCTTTAATACCAAGATGTTTTCTCTGAGCCGCTCACATCATATATTATAATTGTGTTTTCCAACTCAAAGACTCCGCTCTTACTATCCCTGAGCAACAACAGATGAATATTCTACCAGAAACACGAGAGCTGGCAAACTGTAAATACCACAGCTGAGGCCATCATTAATACTCAGTGCTTTGGTTTAATGGCATCAACTCCATTTATTATCCTTCAGATGGTTTAGGGTAACAGACAAAATGGATGTGTATATTTTATGTTCTGGATGACTAACCAATTTAATCTTTCTAAATGGATGAATGGTTTCAAGGTTTATGAGAAGCAACACTAATGCTATAAAGTCTGCAAGAGAGCCATTTGTAGTGAAGCCAAAGCCGCAGACTTTTATAATCTTTTTTCCTTTTGTTTAACCCTTCCACCTGCTGCTCAGTCTGCCTTTTTTAGCTAAATGAACCATATTTGTTAAGGTAGTTTTGGCTTCTTGCATCTCACTGCTGTTAGAACGCGTATCGTTCAAGTCATTAGCACCACATCTTATTACGTGAACAGTAAAGTGCATTCTGAAAGACTCCACCAAGGGAAAAGACTTCTTGAAATTAAGAGATGAGCAACTCCATAGGTCACTTCCCCATCTCTTGTAAGCGGAAAAACAGTGGGCAAATACCCATCTAACCTGAGAATTCACTCCTGGTTGTGCAAGTTTGTCTCAATAAACCACTCGGAAATCACTTCCCTCTTGACAAGCTCCTGGCACTGCCCTTTTTCTACTAGAGCTGGTGAGAGCATCAGGAGGAGGATGCAGCTACGCTGGAAGACAGAGGGAAGCATGGAGTTCCTGTTCCTGTGTGCTGGTGACACCATCTGAAGCTCACTGGTGAAGTGGGACGGGGCAGACACCACCCTTCTCTCCTGCTCCCTTTTAGTGGGCACATGGCATCTCTGTTCACACGTACTCAGCGGCCACAGTGCAGCCATGGCTTCTTCCCTGCTACGCAGTAGCTGAAGTAGAAAGTGTAAGAGCAGAGGGAAAGACAGTGCCAAGCAGTACAGAAACAGCAAAAATGTACTGCAGCAACGTGGATTGTTTCTGTGAACAGCCAGGCTTAGCAACATGTCTTCTGCTTCCTGAGACGGGGAAGGGCACTTGCTAGCCAGCACATGGCTGGGTCAATGTGGCTCACTGCAGACTGGCAAGCCAAGGTTGTGGTGAAGCTGTTACTAGACCGACATGCTCCCAAACAGAAACTGCCACTGAGGTGGCACAGAGAACAAGAATCTGGAGAGATAACCAAGCAGAAGATGCTTCTGCAGTGAAGTTCAGTTGCCACAACATGTTTTTCCATGCATCAGCTTCCAGTCCAGCTTTGCCCTGGTTCTTGCTGACAAAGGTGAGTATTTAAGAGCCGTGCAAGAACTGCAGTTGGCGTTAGGAAGGACAGAGAGGAGCGTCTGCTCCACTAACTGGTGGTGGTGGTTTGGGAGCACAGTGCTGAGGGGATGTGTGCTCGTTGACTTTTTCGGCTAGAGAGGGGAAGGATGCAGGCTTGCTGTGCCTTACTACAGGTGAAAGCAGGCAAGACCAGTCCCTACCCATTCAAGCTCTTTCTCACTGGTATAACTGTGTCTGGGTGTGGTGTCAGAGACATACTGGGCTCAAGTCATCTGGTGGGACCAACACTGACTCAAGATTTCTCAACAGCATAAAGAGGTTCCAATTTTGCCCCTGCCTCCACAAGACTAAACTATTTATCTTTTAGGTTAAGCATAATTTAGGTCAGAAAGTTAACTGGATTTCTTCTCCCAGGTACAGAAACATAAAAGCAATTGACAGCTGATTCTGTAATATTTCCTGATTTGGTGAAATTTAGATTTTTGGGTTTTCAAATATTTCTTTTAATCCATCAGTTAAAATTTCCCATATCTTTTATTAAAATAAGAATGCCCTAAAATCTTATACCTTAATTCTACCTTAAGAGTATTTTCCTTTAAATATCTACAAACATATTGACTAGCTCTTGATTTTTCAATGTAAAGACAATAAATTCCACAGCACCTGCACATATGGAAAGAGCTTGCAGTACCAAGATGAAAGCTATTAGTCAGGTCAGCAACCACTGACTCAAATAAAAGAGATAATAAACAAGAGAGATAATAAAAAGACAGTCCAAATAGATAGAAGGGGGTACATTTCTACCAAATAATGCTATAAAGTTGATGAGTCTCTGAATTCAACATGTTTAATTCAACCTCAATAATTCAACTCAGCTGACATATGACTTAATACACCTTTACTTTCCTATGGAGACTAAGCAACATACATTTGGAGTCAAGCAAAATGTTCTATATTTCCAGCCTGGAAGATATTATTGGAAAATATATTTCCCTTTTCAGCTTATACACACTATGCAACATAAATAAGGTTGATCTTCCATGAAAGATGTGCCGCTGGACTCTGCTTTCTGAAGTTCTTAAATGAAGATATAGACTTTCTAGATTAATTGTATTGGATATCTTGTGGCCAAAACTCCTCTTATTTATTTCTCTCTTCTATGTAACACCCATTCCTCCAGCTTTCCACTGGAAGTTTTCAGAGGGAACTCCAAGACGACGCGTGAAAAACAAATTAAATGAAAAGTTACACTAATTCCACAAATATCGAGAAGAAGTCTCATAAAAGTAGATGCTACTATTAGAACACATCCACGATTTTGACTGAAGGAATAAATTTAACCTCAGAAAATTATCACTTGAGTTGTCACTCAACGTAACACACCTGTAACTGGAGCTATAATACCCTGACTGCTCAGAAGAAATCAATCATTGTTTACAGTTAATCAGGTACTCTGCAGTTTCAATAAAGTCTGCTGGCTGGGTTATTGAAATCCACTAACTCAACCTTGCACTCGAGCGTATGTGGCTTTACGATAATGTCAAAAGCCCAGGAGGTACCGAGTGAGTCATAATGTCCCACTGCTTTTTGAATTATTCCAGTTTTAAATCCACAGTTGGCAAAGAAACAAAGAACAATGTAAGAGGCATTTGATGCTGTTCTCTAGAGTGAACTTTTTTTTACCCTAGGACAGAACTTGCGTTAAGCCAAGGAGTTCAGCGGTATGAACTTTTATCAGAACGTGCACTTTTATTCCTCAGAAATGCTTTTTGGCCACAAAACAGCTGATCAGACACTCGCACTTTTCTCAGGGAGGTACAACACTGTGCTTAAGACAAATGTTTTGAAACAACACAGCTGCTAAAGGCTATTCCTCCAGAAGCCTTACAGCACGATTAAACTGCCCCGAACCCACAGAGCATACAGCCGCCTAAATGACGGGCACTTCCACCTCCAGTGTCCACCAAGCTGCTCATTTCTCCCTTCTCTTTGTTAGAAGGCGCTTGGTCCTTTTGTGATGTATCTAAAGGTTATCTCTGTACTTAAACATTATCAATCTAATTTTCAAGTCACATACTTAACAGGTTATGTCTCTGCATTACACGTCTCTATCACAATACCTAGAATCATTTCAGTACAGGATTTCTAAACACCGTGGTTTTGAGGCTGGATATAGAATATTTTTAGTAGTACCTAATGCACGAAGTTTCTTAAACAGCATTAGAAGTCCTGAGACTTGTGTGCTTAAGTCACTTGGTGAAGGTTTTACTTCACTGAGGTTCAGCATTCTGGAAGTTGAGTATCTGCTCCGAGATTGTTACCTAGGACTGCTCCAGAACCAAGGGAGACGGAAACGGGTCTCCCCAGAGGGTGACCTGCACACTGCCTCCAGGGTGACAGCGCTGGTCACAGTGAATTGTCCCCTGGGGACACCACTGAGTACAGAAGGTTCCTTGAACTTGAGCTAGGCACAGCTTCAGCTATGCAAGACAAATCCTACCCTCACGTGCTTCACACCCATCACTGCTCAATTAGATGGATGGGCCGATCAGGTTGGGTTGTTTGCTTTCTGAGGAGGTGAACTCTGCAATGTGCTGCGTGTGGTCAAGAGTTATCAGAGCCGTGTTAGAGGAGAGGAAGCTCCTTTTAAGATCTCTTCCCTTCTTCGCATGTAATAAGGATTATGGAGCAATCCTACATCCTCCTAGGGAAATATATTTTCTTTAAATACAAGATAGGACAATTTCCTTTCTCAGTTAATATTAATATATCATTAACTAGCTTTATTTCAAGCTTTTTTTTTTTTAATTGACTCAGGTAATTACAGTACTGTGAACCCCTCTGAAAATACGAGAATTACTCACTCCGTAACAAAGTCACAATTCAAACCCTTGCAGCGTATATTAAAAAATAATAAATGAAGGCATCAAAAGTTCTGTAGAAGGCCTAAGGTTTGCTCTGAATTAATTTTTGGCAATTGAAAAAATAAATACATATGCACACTATTAGATATATCATTTTTATATAGGTGCATAGATATCTAAGACTAGCAACAAACGGAACATTCCATAAATATCCCCCTAGAAAGTTAAAAAAGATATGAGCAGTTAACAAGGGAAGCCAGAAAAAACTATCAGCACATGTCCCTCTGTAAATCAGTTAATTTTGAAGCAAAAAACTTTAACAACATTTGTCTTTTATCTGAATGAGGAATTTTCAGATCAGGTATTTACTGAAAGTAGAGCTGCCCTGTGCCAGACGTAGAGACGGAGAGGGGCAGGGGTACTTGTTTGGCCAGATCCATTGTTGGTGAAAACCAACACAAAGGCACCGAGTTCAAGTCGAGCTGGGCTCATTTATACCCGAGAACCTGGCCCAGTATCAACACCACAGGCTCTGCTCAACTGGCCAGGGCTGGAAACTTTGCTTTTGGGATTCCATATAGTTTTCATTTTCTATTCTTAGCAGCAGTGGTCATCTGCAGCTCCTACTGAAGGCAAACTCAGCATCTTTGGGACCAGCAGACTTATTGTAGCACTTCAGAGAGCTGCAGAGCCCCACTTATGGCACAGCTGACGTAGGAAAGGCAACGGGAGCATCCACAAGAACTCTTTGGCAGTGGCCAGAGGATGAAGGCTGCTCTTACACAGTCTTCTGTGTGCACAACAGGGCCGTGGCAGAGCCCCGATGCTCCCACCCCAGTGCACCTTCACAAACCTACTCCAGGCAAATGTTCTGAAATTATTTACTTCAGTTTCTCATTAGTTCATTCCTCCATAATGGTCATAAAAGTTCTTAATGTAATTCTGAACTTAAGCTGATTTTTATACAATATTCAAGTCAGAGGTGGTGTGGGATTATGGGCATTCTAAACAGAGTTTATTTAAAAAAAAAAAATTAAACAACAAAACCCCAAATCCAAAATTCCAGCACAGAACATTGCTGCTGTTGTGAAACCTGGCAAGTGTAAAAAGCCTGGGGAGGGCCTGTTTACAAAGGCCTGGAAAGGACGAGGGGCAAGGGTTTTAAATTAGAAAGGAGTGGATTTAGATGGGATGTAAGGATGAAGTTCTTTACCAGGAGAGTGGTGGAGCACTGGAACAGGTTGCCCAGGGAGGTGGTTGAGGCCCCATCCCTGCAGACATTCAAGGTGGGGCTTGATGAGGCTCTGAGCAACCTGCTCTAGGTGAGGATGTCCCTGCTCTCAGCAGGGGGGTTGGACTGGATGACCTCCAGAGGTCCCTTCCAACCCAGACATTTCTATGTTTCTATGATTTTAAGTGTATTTTAGTGTATAGTATCACGTACCTCCCTGGAAGTTATTGCTCAGCTGCTGACCCCTTTCATAACCTGGAGTAAAAAGTAAAGATGTAAACAGCAACCTGTCTTTTAACTGACAGTGCCAGGAAAATGAGCTAGTTGAGGCAAAGGAGACCAGACAATGCTCTTGGACCAGCACAGAACATTTGTGCAGCAGACAAGAACTGGTGGCTTTTCCTCTTTTACAGCCTCTTCTAGGCTACACCCTTTGATAACACATCACTGAGCTCAACCTTGACTTCAAACCTCAGCAAGGGTAGGACTCCAGAGCTCCCCAGCAAGCACACAGTGGCTTTTCTCCTATTGTGATAAATACCAGCGAGCAAACCTTGTACTCTTTTCTCTTTCTTCTGCCTGCCTCTCGCCCCTCCTCCCTCAGATGAATTTGGCAGCAGAGAGTGAGACATGGAGCCAGGCTTTGGGCTTCACTAGATTGCTGTAGCAGAATGGGAAATATGCAGATGAAAGAAAGTCATAACAGGAAGTAATTTCCCTTTACTAGGGCACGAGCCTTCACGCTGCTGACCTGGCTGGCTAGCTCCCATCTCCAGGCTAGTAAAAAAGCTCATGTCCCAAAGGCAATCATTTGAATCAACTGGGAAGCTTCCCAGATAGGCTGGTTTTCATCTCTAAGAGGGAAAACTTTCATTTGTCCTATTTTGTTCCCCTAATAAGATCATAAGAAAATCTGCTATCAATATTTACCTGTTGCGAACCAACCAATTCAGCTGCTCCATAAGACCTTTTCCTTTTGGTGGGAGGAAAAGGCAACCCCCACTAATCCAGTTCAGTGTGTCTTGTGTTTGCACTAAACCTTCACTCAGAGAACTCAAACTCTGAGGCAGGACATCAGCGTGTACCAGCCCTTCCCAGTCTAGAAGGTAACCACAAAATCTCCTGTGAAAGCTTTTCCACACTTCCCAAGCCCACAGTCATGAAATTCTAACTAACTAGATGATCGTTATCCTCTAAAATATATTACTGCTTTTAAAACGACTACCTGGAGTTAAGACACGCACACCTCTTGGTCTGTTTTAGCAGCACCCTGACAGCCATCGGCAGAGTACAGGCTTAACAAAACACTTCAGTAAAAGAAAACAAAACTTACGTGCCTCTAGTTTAGGAAACTAAACCCTGTCCTCTGTTTAACTCCTGCAGAATGACATTCTTCTGAAATGAACGACTTCCCACGGAATGTGTTAATTCTCATTAAATTTCATTTTCTAATTATAAATGTCCTGAAGTTAGGGGTTTTTTTACTGCATCAGAAAGAAAAAAAAAATCAGCTGAAACTCTGGCATTTGAAGGGTCCAATAAACTGCTGTGCATGCCAAAACTGAATATAGTATTTAATTTTATGCTTCCTTTTCACATCCTGGTAATTGCACAGTGTTTAGAAGCACAGCACTGTTGTGCATGGTCAGAGTCACGTGAAGACACTTCACAGTGCAAGTTCCAAGTCAGAGTTTATTACCTGGGGGCGACCAGGCTCAGCTCACCTATGGTGTGACCAGTGCACGGCTCAACACGCGAGTGCTGGATCCAATTCTATTTGCCACAAAAGAGATGTAAAATGTAATCTCTTTGGAGACCACTCAATTTCCATGTTACATTGAGCTTTTTCCCTGTAGTTTGCAAAATCAGATTCCTGTTTAGGATTAAATATCTCAAGCTATTGCAAAGTGCAGTGAGAAGGTTGGCGCTGCCTCAGCTGTTGGAACAGCCAAGCTGTCGCAGACCCAGCACTTCCAGGTAAACCACTGTGGATCCGTGGCCTAATTCTAAAGGATATAGATCTGATTTTAAAGGTAGCTAAGAAAACCAAAGCAGGTGCGAAGGACTGTGTCATATACGTGCTTCCATGGGGAAATGTTTAAGGACCTGCAAAGCTAAAAACCTCCAATGCTTTAATCAATGTGCTGTGGGCCTGTGTGTCGTGAACAAGAAAATTCTCACCCAAGGTCAGTGCTGAAATCCCATACTTCCAGGACCCATGTGGTTACAAAAGTATCAGATTCAAATGAATTATTAAAAGTAAAAGTTCTGTTTGATGCAACCACAGACCAAGCACAAAGAAAAACAATTAAGAGGTAAAATAAAAAAAAAGGATCCCAGGAAAGGAACGTTCTGCAGGAGCAGAGGCGAGTCTGATTGGGCTCACACTAAACCCAGCTCAAGGCATCTGTCAGGAGCAGGTAGCACAGCCTCTGGGAACTGTGTAACTTAATTTAGGAACTTACTCAAAGGCTTATAGCAAGTCTCTAAAGAGAGAAGCTCACAAGAAAGATAGAGAGTAACATAGGCCAACACCTCTACGGGTGTAAAGAACCATTTTCTTCACTATAAGCAGTGAGGGCATGTTTTATAAGAGCATATTATGCCTGTGTTCCAAAGGACTTTCAGGTCTTGCCTACACATTAATATTAAACCACATCAAGTATTCTAGTCCACGAGGACACCTTTAGGGACACAGTTTTGGTAGCACATCATCTTTTGATACAGAAAAGTGAGTAACAGATTTCAGGAGCTCTCATATGGCTAACCACTTCTCATGGCAAGGACTCTACTGGCATCCCAGTTATCAGTAGATAAAGAATGAAAGAAAGAAGGTTAACTTGAACTGACAGATTTCTCAGTACAAGGACAATCCTCAGACAGAACAAAATGTGAAGTAGAAGAATGATTGCCGGAAACAGCAGAAATATCATCACAAGTATTTCACATCTCTCATTTCAACCCCAAAATATTTTATCATTTCCAGCTACCCCTACTCCGTCATTAGTCATTCTTCAAACGCTAACTCACACTCTTCCCTTGGGAATTTGGTCTAAAGAAGGAATGAACAAACCACCGACGAGGATACGCCCAACCAAAACCTCTAAAATGCCTGCTTACTGAGGACAAAGTACGGAAGGAATACTGAGGATACATAGTTGGCACCAGTTAATTTTTTTTTTTATTTAATTTTTTTTTAAGAGTGCGCAGTAAAAAG
>JAAGNO010005575.1:28846-48463 GCA_033439905.1 Ceryle rudis | reverse complement strand
CATTGCAGGGGAGGTTGGCCGGGGCTCTGAGCACCCTGCTCTAGTTGCAGATGTCCCTGCTCAGTGCAGGGGGTTTGACTAAATGACCTTGAAAGGTCCCTTCCCACCCAAACCAGTCTGGAATTCTATTATTTTACTTCTGGGGGGAAGTAACACCCCTTGGGCATGGCAGAAATGCTGCCTAACCCGCTGTGTGAATCCAGGGTGCCTGCCCCTGCTCCAGTCACTTAGGTCTGGAATTTCATGTGGGCAGCCAAATTTGCCAAGGCCGGCTGTCCATGCCACTGTTGGCAGGAGACACTCTGGAGATGCTGAGTTGCTCTGAATAATACAGTGAACTGACTGAAAGAGAGAGACACTGGTTGTGGAGGTGACCAGTTCCGGTAAGTGCTGCACGAAGTATTGCAGAAGTGGGGGTGGTAGGGAGGAAATGGTATAATGAAGTACTGGAAAAACTGAATTATAACAGGAACACACTCTGGTGTTGGCTGTAAGATTTGCCCTAATAAGACCTATCAGCTCTCAAATCCTGCCTGCAGCAGCCACATTGACAGTGCCCAGCTCATAGCTACCAAAAAGGATTAATCTGGTTGGGGTTTTTTTTTCATAAACTCAAACTGACTTTTTTCTCTTTCAAAATGACAACACATGACTTAGCTAGAATTTATTTTGATTTTTTTTTTTAAGGAAAACACTTTATCAGCTGTGTAACCAGATAGAAGAAATGAAGATATAGGATGTAGTTATTTATTTTAGGCTAATTACTGCTGTGCTTGCTGAAAGATTTCACACTATTATCTTTATTAACACTCTTCTTTACTAGTGACTGCCAGGTTTTGATAGAACCGATTCATTTCACTTGATTTTTCTCTATGGGGTTTAACTTCCAAGGTGTTGCTGCTCATGCTGAGACCAAAGACGCTTTAAGCTCATGGGTTTTCCATCTTTTTGTGAAGATGAACTCATTAATTTTAATTCAGACTAAGAAAAGCCAATGTGGAAACCGTTTCAGCTGCTGGGCAGTTTGTCAGGAGCTGGGCTGGCTGCTTGTGCCACGCAGCAGATTGTCAGCGTAGACTTGGTGCTGTGTTAGCCATGAGTTTTTAAAATAAACAGTTCTTTGCAATTCCTTCCTAGCTGTTTTTTGTGTTGTTTTGTTGCTGTTTATGTTTTATTTTTCATTTATTTCTTCTTTTTTTTCCCCCTTTTTTTTGGTTGTTGTTTGTTAGGGGTTTTTTGTTGTTTTGCTTTTTTTTTGTGTTTTGTGTTGGTTCTTTTCTTTTGTTGGGGTTTTGGTTTGGTTCATTTTGCTTTTCCTCGAAGGTGTTTTGCAAAAGATCAATAAATTTTATCAGGGAGTTTATGAAACGTTTTCTAACTCTACCCTGGAGCTTCTTGTGTACACAAAGACAATGTTCCTAAAGTCAGAATGTAATTAATGTCTAGTGAAATGTTCTTTACAGTGCCCAAGCGTGTAGGTGGGTGTTCCGCAGAAGGGATTTGTTCAGATCCTACCCTGTAACACACAAAACAGGAGCAAGAAGAACAGACAGCTCAGTTTCATTCACTTTTTCCTCTGTATAGCTCCTGAAAGAAAAGCACCGTCAAACAACAACAACAAAAAAATAAGATAAAAAAATCACTCAAGAAAGTTGTTTGGGGGGGGAAGTAGTCTTTCTGTATGTGTGTGTTCTGGCTGTATAATAGTTTGTACAAAAATATGTGCTGAGATTCACAGACTAGGAATTTCAGGGAGAATTCCCAAGAAATTGATTTCTCAGAGCAGCCCATGATGGTCTCTTTTAGACCTTATAGGTTCTGGCTCGCGCTCGGTTTCCATACAGAGCCATTGCTCGTGTCCTGTTTGACTCCTGCCTGCTCTCTGCTCCAGTGGCTGGGGCTGCCCAAGGTGCCCATTAATTCCACACCCACCCCAAAGCCCCTCCAGTTCTTTTCTGTTTCAAAAAAAAAAACACAGTGAATAAAAATAAACTACAGCTAGTAACTCCTAAAAACCAGTGACCATTAGAAAGAGGCTCATTGCCTTCCTTGAAGGTAGTCAAGTCACAAAACAATTAAAAGAGAAAGAATGTAGTCCTCGAGGGCATCGCAGTCTGTTAAAAACCTGCCAGGGATGGACTTTGCATCAGCCTTGAAGTATCTGAGTCATGTGGACATCATGCCCATTTCCTACAACTTCCACATATTTTTCAAGATTTAAAGCGCCGTAGTCTCAAAACCTTAACTCAGAGTGTAATGGTTTTAACATATATTTTACATCTTAATTTGCCATAATAATGTGGCTATAAGCTGCTGTCATTCGCTCCCTTTTTCTGACCTTGGAAATAAAATGTTTAATCTCCATGGGATTTTCCTGGCGAGATATTTTAAATCAGTGCATATGTACATACTTCTCTAGATGTTTTTTCAATTTTCCTAAAATATTCTCATATGTGCAGACATGATGACTAGACATGTTTCAGTGGTGCTTGAAACTTGATACAAGTGGGTAATTTCACCATGTAATTGAACAATATTACAGAAACACACGGAGTTTCCTAGCAACAAAAGGCCTTGGACATCAAGATGGCAGCCAGCAGCTAACATTGCAATTGCCTGACCAAACTTGAAAAGAAATTACTCTGAAGAATGTCCTTCTACTTCTCGCAGCAGAACTGAGCCGAGATACACGGCTACAGCTCTGACTTTGAGAGGCTTTTCTCACGTGCGTATACCTCGTCATATATATGGTCACAAAATTTCACATGAGAAAGGACGTTTGGGTTCCTTTGGGGGTATTTCTGTATTTTTCAGAGGTCAGAACAAACTTTGATTTAAAATATGTGTATAATCCTGTCCCCTCAAAGTTTACCTCCAGAGCAAATAAAAAGCTTCCTAATGTGCAAAGTAGCTTGTTGATGCAGTGACCCCTTGGGAGGGCAGTTCTGGGAGACTGGGCCAGGGCAAAGGTGGCACAAGTCCCGAGAGCCTGGAGACCAGTGCTGCTCTGTGCTACCAGCTCCAGTGCCAGAGACGCTCATGCCTGAGAAAACAGGACACAGAGGGACAGAGCAACATCATCTCCTCCCTTCTTTCCCTTTTCCTCATTTTTATTCATCTCTACCTGCAGTGTTTGGAAAGAGGGAAATCACAAGATTTTTAGTCCAATTTCTTTTTTGCTGAAGCACGTCAGGCAGCTGCACATTTATCCCAGAGGGCTGAGGATAATTAGCCCCTTTATTAGTGCAGAGGGGAGGTGACATCTGAGATGAAAAGCTTCTGACCATCCAGTCTCAAACAAAAGCTATCTATTTCTCAGCAGGAAGAGTAAAGCATGGAAGAAGCTACCAGCTTGTGAGGCTGCAATGCTCGCTGGCATTCCTGTATTAAATTAACAAAGCCTCCTGAAGTTAAGAGTATTGAATCTAGACCCACAGCTCTAAGCAAGATGTTACACAGCTCTGTTGGACCCTTTGAATAACAGCAAAGGGGACTTGGTGGGTGCGTGAGATCTTTGAGACTTGGGCCTTCCTGTTTATATTTCCCACCAAGTCCCACCTTTCATGTCTAACTTGGTGCCAAGGTTTAGAGCTGGGGTGGCCACAAGTCCTTTAACCTGTCCTTCAACAAGGGACATCAGCACTTCCCACTGTGAATAAACACATTCAAGCCCCCTGACTTACAGACAGTGCGATGACATGGTCTCAAAAGATAGTCAGGGGAGACCCCTGCCCCTGGACAGATGCTAAGAGCTGTTAACTGATGCACTAGAGTGGTTTTCCCAGGTGACCCCAACAACCCAGGGTGTTTCAAAGCACAGAGGGCATTGAAAAAATTCCTTACAGTCTTGCTATGCTCAGAGCTCCCTTCGGTTAAACAACAACATCAGACCCTATTCCCTGTTACATCATGACTTCATTTTTCCATCTGTGGTAGCTAACAGTTGCTTCAACAGAACTGTCAAAACTTGCCTGTCTTCCGAATAAAAAAAAAGTCTTGGGCAGAGAAACAAAACCCTTCTAATACAGGAGGATGGTTTACTGGTATTTAACTAAAATAGCAACAGTTATTTGCGTGGAGTACATCTGAAACAAATATGTTGGTAGGAAAACGCTGCCTTGCAAAGACCATTCTATTCGATGTTGCCTTTACAGCTCTGGAGGCACTGGCTGCTTTCACAGCCAAGTTTGCCACTGCTATGGAAAACAGGCTGCACATGCAAGCCAGCTGAAGTCATGCACACTGAAAAGGGCTCGGGCTGCTGCTGCTACCACTGTAAAAATGGTATTTGGAAACTGGCTTCTTAGAGAGCTGTATAAGGAATCAAAAATCCACGGTAAGGATGCAGGCTTGATGCCTTTCCATTTTTTTTTCAGCCATGACTCATACAAAAAAGCCCTTATCTCAGAATAAAACATTTCTCCCCCTTACAAAGGCATACAAGCAGGCAGGGCAGAACGGCCTTATATAGCTGGCCTAGTATTGTCCCCTTCACCACCGAATCTGAAGCCCTTCTAGCATTGTACTCCCATAACCTCTACCAATGTGGATGGAGAACTACACCAAAGCCTTTCTGATCCTCAGCTGCGAGGCAGTGGGATGGCCTTCTTGAGCTCATCAGAAGAGTTGCGAGAGAACAGCAGACAAGCCCAGAATCCAAGAAAAGAAAACCACTTTAACACTCAATAAGCCAGGCCAGAAATAAATTCGCAATTAATCTGAGGTGACAAGCAATAAATACAAGCTTTTCAGTGCCTAAGCGACCACAGAAGTATGTTTTCTAAGCAGAACAAGTTAAGACACTTCTACAGATTTGTCCTGCATGTACAGCTGCTTGCTGTCTGACAAGGCTTGAGTGTGTAACTGCAGTTTTCTTCTAGGGAAGACACTGGGTCTCCCTATGATATCAGCTGTCTGTTTGAGTAAGATTTGAAAGAATCCAGTGACCATAGGATGGTTTTTGTTATGAGTCAAACAACAATTAAATACTGTCAGAAAGGAATATTTCTATTTCAAGAAGTTTCACTGAATTAACTGCTTCAGATTACACAGTCAGGTCAATTAATTTTTTGCATCTTGACCCTCAAAAGAAATACCATTTCTCAAGCGCACAGTTTAGGTTTCACCTTAGCTAGCAAAACATACATACAAATGCTTATGCCAAATCCTAAGAGACATTCTCTAAAGTCCTTTTCTAAATGCTTTTTGCTAAATGTTTTATCTACACTGCACACTTCACGACAAGAGGTCTTGTGAAAATGTTACTACCTCAGGCCATCGGACAAGACCTAAATGGCAGCAGAGTTTTCATTATAGTTTTTTGCCGCATGATTTTTCTCTGCGAGGTAAAAGCAGATTATGAAAGCATCAGACTTGCACCATTTCTCTACTCCAGTTGAATAAAACAGTATTTATGTCATAACCTAATACCAGATCACCTTCAGATGGCTTTCTTAATCTCACAGCAGTGTACAAGTATAGCTGACCTCAGATTTAGACAAACCTGAAGAACTTCTGACTACAAGTTTTCTACAGTATCTAAAGATCTCATTAATCACTTCTCCCTCTTTTTGCTATGTTCCTACAAAGTCCGTTGAGAAAAGGTTGCTTTCACTTGGCACACAGGAATTTCTAAAGAATTCTGCAGCATCTTAGGGCTTCAGTGTTTGGGAGAGCTCATTTCTCCTTTACTATCAGAGCAAAACATCAAATACAGGCAAAAAAGGGATTCCAGATGAAGTGTTGGTATTCTGATCCATGACCTTAGGCATGGCAATGAGAGGTAGAAAGCACATTTGAACATCTCTGGACTCTGTAGATCCCTATCAAAAATGCTGACGTGCAAGTTCAGGAAAACAAGAAGAAATTCCAAGTAAATGTATTGGAGGTATTAGCAACTGTTTGCTACTTCACACATCTTTCTGCGGACAGAAAAAAAATCACTTACCTTTAAGAAAATGAACCTTTTCAAAATCTTGAAAATTAAGTAGCCCCAGTATAAATGCAAGCCTTGAAGGATCAGTAGCTGCCCATTGAATAAAAAATATGCTATGACAGGAGTCGTTGAGTAGTATGTAGGCTGATACAACGTGGCACGAAGAATCCTAAAAAATAAAGGTCACTGTTAGGGTGCAAGATTTATTTTCTATGCTGCTTACAACTATTTCTAATTTCACATTCCAAACTGATTGATTATTTCCACAAACTATAAAAAAAGCTCTGTGAAGATAACAGATTAATTAACAAGGGTGTTCTTAACTAGATTATACATCTCTGTTGAAATATGAACTTCAGAAGATGAGAAATTCGAGTCTTGCAGGAAAGTATTCTAAATAAGGTTAGAAAAAAATCCATTTTTTTTAAATCTCTAGCTCTGTGTGGTCTAGATGCTATGCAACTGGGTGCTTGTCTACGCTCTTTTTCAAATGTAAATTCTTTCTGCTCTGAAATCCACACTCCAGAGAAAATCCTACAGGCTTTGCAGTAGGGCTTTTTGTTAATTAGCATATGTTTTGTTCATCTTCAGACTTCACAACTTCTGTATTATTTGGGGCTTTGAGTCCCTTTAATCTCATCGCGTTTCGCTTCCAAGCTCAAGAACTCAAGAACAAGAAACTCAGTGAAGCAAAAGGATTGGAGATCACTTGTACAGTTAATCAAAAAATAACAATAAAGTAAAAGACACATCAGCATTTCTGAAAGCAAATACTACAGGAAATTAAAACCTTGTGTTAATCAGTGTCCAGAATTATTAATTTAACCAGCTTGAGTCTCGAAGGGTTTGTCCACATCCAAGGAGGGGCGTGAAGGCAAACTATAGCAAGTCAACGAAACCGTGAACGTGAAACACATTAAACGCTTTTTAGAAGCTAAACATGTTAAGCATTAAGCACTAAGCACCCAAGTGGATACTCCAAAGCAGATTAAATCATAGCACTCCAAAGTCATGCGAGTATTTAGCAAGTTATGATTTATTTGCGTTGACTTCATAAATTAATTGGTTCACCTTAGCTTTTCTGAATGCTCCTCACGTGAGTGAGGCTTGAGGCACTACCCAAGAGCTAGGTAGCAGAACAGACTCTAAAGAAATTAACTACAATCATAAAGGAACGACACTGTACTCTGACTTTGCAGCTACAGCAGGAGGGGTGGAACAAAAGCGAAAATTATTTCTCCTAGTTAAGTAGCTCAATCCCCTTAAAAATGCTTATAGCATTTAACTACTATTTATAAAAATTAGTGGAAATAATACATAAAAGCCTTTACTTAGGTCAGCATAGTTTCAAAAGGCTCATTTAAAAAACTATATTTAAATTTTTGAAGAAAATGACAGGTTTTGTCAACTCTTCTTGCTGGCCTTTAGTAGCCAACAAAAAAGAAAGTTCTTCTGCTCTTGAAAGTGCAATCCATTCCTTTCCTTTCCCCATCACAACCAATAACCTCACAATGGAAATGGGAATGACATAAAAGCCCATGACTGCATTAAATATTGCTTACCAGAAGGGGAACAGGATGATTCTTGTGATGAAGAATGCGATAGAAAAGATGATAAAGAGCATGTTGCAGGTTTTCTCCCAGCGAGCGTAATTAAACATTTTGGCTGCCTGCATTGAATAAAAAAACCCATCAAATGTATTACAAATATTCTCCAAAATAACTTCCTTTCTGCATTTCCATAAACAAAGGCTCATCATCCACCTAAGCAAGAATAAAAATTTCCTCTCTGTGACATGTAAAGCAATCATTTTTCTGATACCTAATAAAGCAGTATCAAAACAGATTCTCTGTTTATATTTCTCCTTTCATCTTACAGGAAAGGACTCTGTATCAAAGGCCCAAAGAACAGCTCTCCCATCAAAATATAAAAGTGGCATGAAAACACAAAGTGCTCTTGAAAACAGAGGTAATCCCTCATTCCTGGAGCAGATTCAAAGGGGCTGAATCAAAGAGAAGCTGCTGGCCACATCTGCATGCTCGGGAACAGTAGCGACACCTTAACACAGTGGCATTCTGCTGCGTGCATGCTACTGAGCCTTCTCTGTGCCGATTCAGCTTCTGTTTTCTCCTCTTGAGAGCTGGAGATCCTAGCCTTGGTCTCTGTCCTAACTAAGGTTATAATGGCTGCTTCTCTCCTAGCTGAACTCCATCCCTCCATGCTTCATTGAGGAACCACCCTGTGCACTCTTGAATGAAATCAGCTGTTCTCTAGTCTGGACAAAGCTTTAGGTGCCAAGTCCAAATTTTAAACAACACTTTGATGAACTTTTGAGTGGCAGGGCTGAATTAAGCTAGTCTGGTATCCAGGTTCAGTTTCCATCTGAGTACCGACCTAGCAGTTGTCAGCTCAACTGTTTGTAAGGCCACACAGCTAATTGGACCACAAAGCAGTTCAGGATTAAAAGTAACCCAGAAAAAAAAATCCTGTATGTACGCATTTAATCCGGATCAATCCCCACTGCACGACCCCACAATTACTTATTCCAATACAACTGCGAGAGCATCAGGGCCAGAAATGAGCAGAGACAGACAGCAGCCTACAACGGCTGCTTCCGCTGGCACTGCCACCAGAAGAGGTGATGGAACTATGTTCTCAGTCCTGGCGTTCTAAACTGAGGGTAAACCTACATAAGCAAACACAGTGTGCATTTGAATTACAAGAAGTCCCACAGCAAATTCCTAGGACCACAGTGCTGTGTGCAGAATAGAATCCTTCTTAATCTTAAACATTTCTAAACATTGATATTCAGTTCAGGGAACGAACTTCCCTTCAGTCCAGGGGAAGAAATTTTTCTTCTGACAGGAGATACCTGTGATACCCTGTTCAGGGACAGATTAAACGTCTCCATCCAGAAGTACATAATGTAGATGTACCCCTTGGCTCAACACAGGGCTGTGAAATCTGACAAAATTAAGCCAGTTTGGAAAAGTAGCCAAAATGTTGGCTGTTAAATTTGCTTGAGAATTGCTATCATGACAAGCTATTCACAGGCTAGCCAACTTGGTCTGATTTTAATGGGGAGAATAAGCCAGGAAGGCAGATGTATTTCCAGTCCCCGTTCTGTACTGCAGAACTTCTGCTTTTTTCTCATAATGCATTCTGTAACACAGCATCAGCTTAAATTGTCTAGAAGCTCTTTTTTATCTTACATTTTATGAGGCTGTGTCTCTGTGGGGATAGGAAAAGATCGTACAAAACTTAGGGCAAAAAAAGATTAAAATGTCACTGAACCTGGTCAACAACCAACAACAAAAAAAACCCAAACCAAACCCAAACCCAAACCTCCCTAAAGAAGGAAAACAAAAGATGGAGGGCAGGGTTACCTCGAGCCAGAAATCTGCAGTATCGTGCACAAATATCACCAGGGTTCCAAGACGCACATAATTGCCACACCAAGAGCCGCTCATCAGCCCAATGGCTGCCAAGTGATGAATGACATGGGCCAGAAAATCCTGTGAAGGAGAGAAGAAAAAAAACCCCAAACGGTAGAGCTAAGAAAGTACAGCCCTTGGAGGGTTTTCTTGTGGGTGAAGTGACAAGCAAGAGTTGTCACAGGCAGAGATGCCTGGCAGTGTGTGTGTGCAGGTGTGCCAGGGACAGACTGATGCTGCCCTCATGTGGCTGCACCAAATCCAGTATCAGGACACTGCTCTTCCTTGTAAACCCTGCTCTAGCTCCCAATGAGCACAACCACTTGCCTTCCTTCTGTTGTCGATCCCCAGTGTAAATAAGAGAGACCAGTAAAAAGCAATCTCAGCCATGTAGTACCAATACTGGGACGGCAGCAGGGTCTGTAATGAAGAAAACCACAGTTAACTCTGAGAATAGCAAAAACGGAATGCCAAGTGAAATTACTACTTTTTTCCTTTCCTTGCTCCTTTTGCTCCTTTGTTGAGTCCTACTTAAAAAAAAATTAAACTAAATCCCTGTTCTGGGCTTCATTAAGATGTTCTGGGAGCCAAATATTTTAACCTTTACTCAGACCAAACTTTCCTTTTCTGCAGTTCCTCCCCCACCTCTGAATTTTCACATCTTTTTTTTTTTTTAATACGGTTTTGTCAGAAAAGTACATGCAGAGTGCTTCTGGGTTTAATTACAAACAACTGCAAATAAACAGAGCTCTCCATTTTGGTGAACAATTAGCATTTGAAACATTCACGCATCCCATGACTGAGATGTCAGCTATTTATGCTAAAATCCTGTGCATCTGCTTAGGGCTAGATGCTGAGCTTGGCTGCTCCCTTGGTCCAATACATTTCCCAGGTGGTAGGAAGTAGGTTTTGGTATCAGGTCCCAGGATTAAGAGAGACTGGGAAAGCTCAGCTGGGGGGGCAGGATTCTTCTTATTTGTGGCACAGGAATAAGAAGGCAGATTTATAACAATAGGAGTGGAGGGGCACATAAGAAGCTCTGGCAGGTGGGCAAGAAGGCAGTTTGCTTGGAGTCATCTGTTATGGAACTGTTAGTAAAACATTTTAAGAAGAAATGAGAGTGTTGTGACCCTTGGGAACAACCAGAGTATCGAGCAGCAATCCCCAGAGCAAGGGACTCGCATTGTGCCAAACTAAATCACTGCAGCGCTCCCTCCACCTGCACCAGTGAGCGATAGGGCCCAGCAGGCAGAAAGCACTCAGGATAACCCTCTGCTTAATGCGAAGCACTGTCAGGCCTGGTACAAGCTTTGGGCTTCTGCACTGAAACCCATAACACAGATAGCATCTCCCGTACGCAACCTGTAACCTGGGATGGGTGGAAATAGTAGCGGTCTGGCTGGAGGGCTGAGCTGCAGCACAGGAGGATCACAGAGAAGTCCTGCAACAGTCAGCAGGAGGTACCACAGAAAGGTAAAAGGCTTTGGCTGCTGCACTTCTGTAGGTGGTGCCCATTGGGAGGGAGAAGAGCTTCTGCAGATTACTCCTTTCAGTGGGGAAATACCTGGAATGCCCCCAGGCCAATGGCCAGCGCCAAAAAGCTCACCTGAAATGGATAGCCAACCCACGTCTGCCAGATGTCGTAAAACCAAGGCTTCTGGGGAAGACAGATGATTCAGAGACTGAGCAGCTGAGCAACAACAAGTAGTCTTAACTCAAATCTTCAACACTTAAAATTTCTCTTACGTGAAGCAGACTAAGAAGCTATCGTCTCGGTAACTGTTCTCCACCAATTTCTAAAGGGATCTTACATCTCAGATTTATTACATTGGTCCCAGTTTTTCTGGCTTCCTTTCAGGACACCTGAAACTTTCCAGTTCACCATTTCATCATCTAAAGCAGTGGGTGTGTGTTTTATTACTGCAATTACTCAAGATATGTTGCCACAGTGATTAGATTTTGCTGTGTTTACCAGCGACACACACCACTGGTTTATGATGATAAACAATGTTTGGGGAGAAGAGCCAGACGAATATGGACACGCTGAGAATTATTCTGCTGCTCAGGAGAAGCATTAATGACACCCCAGGCAGTGCTCACAGAATTACAAGCAGCACTCTCTCTGTTATTCCCAACTTCTGACTCAGCAGCAACACCTCAATAAATAGCCATGAAATACACCATTGTTGTGACCCCCAAAAGTGCTGCCAAAAAAGGTTTATGGCCTCCTTTGAGAAAAATCATGGCTTCACGATGCATTTGTAGGTGTTAACAAGGCATGTTTGTAAAACCATCTGTGTGACATCTTAAGCTTGCCTTAAAAAAATACTGGTTACTCAAATTATTTTATCACAGAAGTTCAAAAGGTAATTTAAAGATTAAGCAAAACCTCAGTGCATACTGCAGCCTATTATTTAGATTACATACATCAAAGATCTGAACTCAGAGACACTGAAACCAGAGAGACTTTTCTATGGGCTTCCAGAAGATCTAGAAATCGATCCTGAGTTTGTTCAAAACATAAGAATATAAACTCTTCAAAAAATAAACTTACATCATAGAGAAATATAAATCCAGCAATGGAGGATGTAAGATAGAATGAAAACCGCCAGCTGCAAAATTAAAATGAAAAGAGAAGAACAAAGCATTATATTTTTGTAAGTATTGTCCCCTGAGCCAGAATTACTGCAAACCTTTGTATATCACAGTCTTCACAAACACGCCCTCACACTCTACCTTAAGGGTTGTCACATGTTAACTATATCTGAATTATCAATATTTAAATACTTAAGCTTTGATTAATAGTAAAACCAGTAAATTATTTTACATTATCACAATACAGATATCTTGTCTGGAAAAATCACTGCTGTAATCACAGTCAGGCATAAGTTGATCAAGAGAATAGTCACGGCAAATGTAATATATTCCCTAAAAATTCGTGTTTGATAACACCAACCTTTCCTGATGTATTAGCCTCTCTAGAATATTCACACTGGACTGAGAACATCTCACAGTTCCCTATCTCGAGAAGGTCTTTCAACCATGTGAGCTGATCAATCATTGTGAATGCTGTGAGCACCAACAGTGACTTGTTTCAGTTACTGGGTTAATGTCTTTTGATCTCTCAACAGCAATTGTTGCAAACAGGGGAGCCCTATGAAACTTCAAGGACAACTACTGGATTAGTTTGTGTTTTACTACAGAGCTCTGAATTAACCCTAAGCCTCAATCTCTGACTAGGTGTGCCAGCATTTTGCTTGATCTAAGCTTTCCGTGGCTTAAATGGATATTCAAAGGTGATAAAACTTGCAGGTTTTCACCACCGATCTGTTATGTCAGCAAAGGGAAAAAAGCTCTTGTGTATCTTAGCAAACTGCGTTGTTGCTTGTATATGTCAGAGCAGGATGCTGTGATTTGGAGCCAGCAATCAGCGTGGTAATGACTCTGGAGCCTGCGTGGGAGGTATTGTTTCTGGGACCGGGTGCGGCTGGAGACGCAGCAGGAGCGTTCCCACTCCCACCTCTACAGGTGATGGAAAAGTTCTTCCTTTCCACTCTTCCCCTTGGCAGGAACAAGCCTGACCTTTCCCAGAGCAGCTTGTCAAGATCAGTTGGAAAACATTGCGGGATTTCACATGCTAAGAAAGGCTGTGATCACAGGGATGGGCGCATGGCCTGAATCCTGGTGAGAACATTTTATAGAACAAGAGGTATGCTGGAAGAGAACAAGAAACAGCCTCCCAGGAAACCTACACTTGCTAAAAAGGAGGAGAGAAAGAAAGGAAAGAAGAACACTGTACTGATGGACTGAGAGATGTACAAAAAAAAGAGACTGTGGTCTTTGGCAAACATTAATGAAGTGCCGTAGGACAGAAGATGACGAGAATCCACCCGGTAAAAGCAGCCCCTCCTTTCTAAGCCCTACATTACCTGGGGGCTGATATCCCAGGTGAAAAAACGAGGTGTTCAAAGACTGAGACAGCATTTTATAAGAAAAACAAACAAACAGAAGATGAGGACATGGCATGGCATTGGCTAGACAAGATATCTCTCACGTCTTTGGAAGAAGTCAAGAAAAAAATTATAAAATTGCTACTCGATACACTGGTAATAAAAAATTGTTTTGCTTTTCAGCTTTAAAGTATCTTTCCTCGGGTGATTTAAAAATAACACTTCAGAACAGCCACTGCACATGAAGAAAAAATCCAAAGGTACACGGTGGAAATTAGGAGAGCAAACAGGAGTGGAACCCACAAGTAAGAGCTGGCTCAGAGTTAACCAAGAGACACTAGGAAAACCAACACCATGGCACAGGACAGACTTCACACACGGGCTGATTCTGCCCTCCTGCCTCCTGTTTCAAGCAAGGGCTGTGTGCATAGTCCAGCGGATATAGCCGGCCTGATTCCGTGTTGATTGTAAAGTGTAAGCTGTTTCCTGAATCAGATGCAAAGCCAGAGCACCTGACCAGACTGTGCCATTAGTCCCCAGCCCTACAAGTATATATTGAACAGCTTGGCAACACTCACTCAGTGCTTCAGATGAATTCATTACACGTGCAAGGCTGCCAGAGCACTACCTCACTTTGCATTTAGCCAAGCCTCCTTATGAATTTGGGGTGCAAAACCTAAAGTGAAACTCATCCAAATGCACCAAATTTTACTCAAGTGCCTTTTAAGCTCTGAAGCCGGCCACCAGGGAGGGCACTGAACAACAGCCATGCAAAAGGATTTTCTGATTTAACTTCAGGACTCTTTTCTCTTCACCTGAGTCTAACAAAAAAGAATTTAGCAGGGGAAGTTGAAGGCTGGTAAGTCTTTTAAGGCAGGGAAGGTTTCATGCAAAGGGCTTTCCACACCCTGGTGTTGCTTAACTAGGAGCACTAATAGCTTAAGTATGGTTCAGATCTGGCTCATCAGATTTTCCTTGTGATTCAAAAAAATGATCCTGGAGATTGCAGGCTTTCAAAAAATTCATAATGCTCATAAACCTGACTACTAGCATGGGGTAACTCTACTCCTCAATTATTGCTTTGAGAATTATATCCAACTAAATTCCCCGACAAAGAACAGAGCAAGGTTCACAGAATTGTACAGGAGAAACCGCTTTGCTTCATTCTCACTCTGCCAAGCAAGTTTTCATTTCAGTCTTTGGCTGTGTATTACTAGAGACATGCATCCGTGGCAGGCAGGTCTTTTATCAATAGCAGGAAATCTTACTGTCACTTAGAAAACAAAGTTAACTGATCCACAAAACAACAGCAGAAATGAATGATAGATGTCAGTTTTGCCAGGGAAGTTTAATCAACTCAGGCTTTAGAAAGACATCTCTATCAACTGGGTTTATGCCCAACAGAGGACATCATCAAATCATTATCATATCGACTCACTGAAAATAATCTTGATACTCAACTCTGAGTTTTGCAGTTGTACTTTTAACCCTCATTCCTTAAACTAATCAACGCTAAAAGAGGTTAAGTAACAATCATGCAAAATTAAAATGGCAAAAATTCACTAGTCAAAATCTGAACACGCAGGACATCAGGAAAGAGTTTTACACTGGTCCTGTTCCTCTCCGTATCCCAAGGGGATGAGCTACAGAAGTACAGCCACATCCATTTGGGGATTTGCAGTTTGTATGAGATTTTGGGTAACACAGGAATAGTTAAATAATTAAACATTTAAAGTATGGGGAAGTTCTCACATATTTGTGAAAAAGCAGACTCTGAAAACTGGAAAAGCATTCAAATCATATGCAGGAGGTTTTGACACTTTTTATATATACATCATTACCACTCAGAATTGCTCAGTGGCCCACAATCATCAGCATATTAGAGCTCACGTCTTGCACAGCACCCCACGTTCAAGCTGTGACCGCTATCATTTCGACTGGATGCTGCAATTCCTGCTCTTGAACTGATTTCTGTACATGTAATAGCATCCCAAAGCAACAGCATGGGTACCTACATGAACAAGAGTAAGCAAGCATTTTTGTTCCCTTATCATTACTGGCAAACAGAAAAGTAGTTTCCTACTCTCATCCTGTTTTCATTAAGCACCGTGTAGCAGGAGCCTACAAGCAAGTCGGTTATTATACAATGTAGAAAACTGTAAAATAGTCTTAAGCTGTTTTTTTCCAGGAGAAACTGTTAACCTAATCATTTAAAGTCACACCATTTGCAGAAATGCTACTGGATCCTTTCCATCTGTTTGTGTACACACAAACCAAAACCCTTGTCAAGACAGACGCAGTTTTCCAGAAGTAAGTCCCCCCATAAAAGGCACCTAAAGGCCTCGATAAATTTATTCATTTTGTTTCCTCTCCAAAAGAGTAAAACCCATAATAATCAAAAGCATTGTCTTTTCTTACAAAGCTTCCTGGAATTTCCGAAGCACTGTTGGGATCTCAAGGTTTCGCCGTCTCCTAAACCACTTTTCCACCAAACGGACAGTACAGTTACATTTTTTGGCAAGGCCTTGAATATCTGACTGCAAAGAATGGGACAGCGTTAGCAACAAGACTGACTCCAATGCCATTTACATTTATTTTGTAGTTCACAGATCAGCTTCACATTGCTTTGAGGTCTTCATCTAAAAAGAATGCCAATATTAACTACCTATGGGGGTTTACGTTGCAGCTAAGCCTTCCTGCTTTAAGTTTTTTTACCTCTCTCATTTAATTTTCAAGTGACACTCACAGAAACCCTGGATTTTTGACACACTAATTTTTATAAATAAAGCAAGGGTGAAATGTAGAGATCTGCAATTATGCTTCTGGTGGCTTCTGAAAGTCTCAAGGATGTAACTTCTATTGTTAAGCAAAAGGCTGCGCTGGAGGGGGAAGTGCCACGTATCAACATACGTGGGCACAGTATCCAATACGTTACCTAATATTAACTAATTGTTAGATTATATTTAAATGAGTCTCACAGGTGAGAGATGGGCTTAGAATTAAGGTGATCTGAGCTCTGTTCTAAAATTCAATATCCTTCCGTGGTACAGGGCAAGTCAGTTAATCTTACTGAGCAAAAGCCAGACTGCCTCCTTTTGACACCTAAAATAGCTCAGGACTAGAGCACTGCCTGGAAAGGGATCTAGCCCAGGGGAGCAGTCAGGTGTCTGCTTTACAGGAGCTCTGCCATGCAGCCCTGCCAGCATGTGCTAAGCACAAGGCAGTTCGACTCTGGCATTTGGGTTGCTCCATGCAGCAGCCCATAAGCTTCCCTCTCTCCTCCAACCCAAGGGGAGGAAGGTGTGGGCTGACCTCCCCTGGGGCTGCTGCAGAAGAGGAGACAGCATCTGACTCATCCCTGGGGAAGCTCTTTCCCCGCAAGGCTAGTATGCAAATAGTGGGTGGCAGCAGCTCAGCCTCCACCAAGGGAAGCCCAGTTCAATTAGCATCCTACCCCCAGCGAAAGCTCTGGTATGTGAGCAAAGGCACCTCCGCTGCCGGGGAGGGCAGGAGTGCAGGCAGCCTCCGTGTGCAGCCCATCCTGCTGGCTGGGGAGCTCTCGACTTGCCACGCAGGAATAATGACTTTGTTTTGACAGATGATGGAGCCCAGATGCCCTTAATCACCAGCCAGGCCTTGGCATGCTGCTCCCCGAGCTGGACACCTAAAGGAGGCAGCCTGAATCCTTCCCATATACTGCCAAGTATAAAACATGCTGGGCTTCCTTTCCGAGATTAATTGTCAAACTGTACTCATGCAGAAGGAAGGTGTGATCAAGAAATCAGGATACTTGCCCAGATAGAGAAGAGCTCATATGCGAGCACTAGTACGCCTGTTCCTGACAATACCAGGCAAAAGATACAGTAAGAGAACAACAAGTTCGAGACAGAAGGTGAAGTTCCATGTGTTGATAGTTATCAATATCCCTCATTATTAGAAAGCTTTTTTTTTTCCCCCCTCCCCAAAACAGTGTAGGAACACTGCAATCGTTTGGTAACTGTAGTTAGGTAAGTGAACTTTGAGGCTACAGTCACAAAGTACCTGTTTCCCATCAACAACCAAGTTGCTTCATTTCTTTCAGAGGGTAAGCATTGGCTTTTTTTTTCCTCCCCTCTTGTTCAATTTTAAAAACAAACAGGAAGGTAACAGAAATTTTGCTTTTCTTTCTCACATAAGCCAGGATTAAGTATGCAGCAATATAATGGATCAAAAGGCTTCCATGCGAGCGTTCCAGTATTATTGCTTGCAATAAATATGATACCACTTTCCAACAACAGATGTCAGCTGATGCTTTCTCCAGGCAGAATGAGTTAAGGATGGAACATGGATCTTCACTGGAAATATTATTAACAGTCTGACCTACAACAGCATGCCAGAAAATTCAACATCTTAAACATATTTTCTGTTTTGGATGCCATATAACCTAGTCAGCAGAACAGAAACAACCACCCAAATAAATTAAGTCATCTGTCAATCAGCTGGAACTCATCCCATGATGTCATTGCTGATAGCTGATTGAAACAGCAAGACTTGAGATTTTCCAAAACCAAAACTAGTTGAAAAGAATGAGAATCCTTACTTGGGATGGATGTTTTGAGCACTCCCGGAAATAACTCTCTAGAACAGGATTAGGCTGTGGCTTCACACGTCTTACATTCTTTATACCTAAGGCTTTTGCTAGAGGTATAGCAACATATCTGCAAAGACAAACATGGAAAACTTTAGAAATACAACAAAGTTACAAGACTTTAGCTATTCTCCTGATGGGATATAAAAAACATAAATCTGAAGCAATTTAATCTGCCATAGGATATGACAGTGCAGTGTGAGAGGAAGGAATCTCCCTCTCAGTAATCCCAAGAGAGTACCACAGCATATTCGCAGTTATGCCAAAAAGCAGACCCAAGGACTCAAGGTTGTGGTCATGAATGCTACAAAACTAAAGGAAAGATCCTTATTTTTGTGTCCTTGTGTTTTTCAGAGACATATTGGAGTTAAGCAACAGTTACAGGAGAGTGAAACAAGAACAGATGCTCTCTCCATGTGAGCTGGAAGATTGCTACTGGGATACTTTCGCCGAGTGGAAGACACTTAGGACATTGCTTCACCCAGCTACTGCTGCCCAGAACGCTGAACTCAGCTTGTGGCACACAGCAACTCCCCCAGAGACCGAAGGCTTCTCTTTCTCTTCCATTTTCCACCATAAATGGCTGCTGAGCACATCAAATGCTTCACTCTTCTACTTGGGCAGGCTTTTCTGAAAAAGCCCCCCTCACTGCTGCTGAGAGCAGCAGCTGAGTCCCTACTACTCCTAGCAGCGGTCAGTTTTCCTCATTCGCAGGCAGATTCACTGCAGGCCAGATGTGTGGGCTAATTATTCACACGAGCAATTTCCAATAGCAGTACAGTGAGACACAGTTGGGCAAGCATTTACTCAGGAGACACTGTGAATGGTTATAAACATATGATCCAAATTACTTTTGATCTCTAACATGAATGATCTTATCTGGTTCTGTTTAAAGCCTGTCCAACTTACGACATTCCAAATTTCCTCATTCTATCCTGAAATAATTATAAAAAACCCCTACTAATCACATACTTGGGGGTGGAGGGGGAAGTCAAGCAAAAAAGGCACAAATAAATAAGTCAATGCATTGCAAATCTTAATATATTTGTAGCTTTCTTCTGTGGAGCCAACCTCTGCCTGTCCCATAAGATTCCAGCTGCAGAAGCAATCCATCCTTCCGTGCCAAAGTGAGGAAAAAAGGAATCAGCATTACTAGATCTGCATAAAATGTTCACATGAAACTTTGAGATCCCTCCAGTCTGTCTAGTTTTGCTACAATAGACACCTGGGATCTATCAGCTTCACACAAATGTTCTCAGGGAGGACCAAATGAAAGGAGAGTTTTGGTTTGGAGGACAAATACCTCTACCCCTCCACCACAGGAGAAAAAACAAAAGGAAATCTAAATGGTTTTCTATTAATTGTACCTCTAGTGAAAGGAAATAATTAGAATTAGACGAACGCTGTCCTAGAAAAGAGAGATAGAAATTTTTTCCTTCTAGATTGGATGACAGCCACATGTTCCCAACAGTCAAAGTATTTCCCAATTTTTCACCTACCTTATTATCTGTACTAGATCTTTCTAGCAAACCACCAACTAAGCCTGTTTTATGAGAATATTGCTCTAAAGATATCTTATTTTTCAAAAATTTTTAGCATTAACATTAGCAAAAACTTGCATTTTTGTTTCTTACCTTTCACTGAAGAATCGGATAATCAGCAATACAAAAG
>JAAGNO010005575.1:0-28746 GCA_033439905.1 Ceryle rudis | reverse complement strand
CAAACCACCAACTAAGCCTGTTTTATGAGAATATTGCTCTAAAGATATCTTATTTTTCAAAAATTTTTAGCATTAACGAGCATTAACATTAGCAAAAACTTGCATTTTTGTTTCTTACCTTTCACTGAAGAATCGGATAATCAGCAATACAAAAGCATATGGTATCGTGGCATATAACTGATGTGGTTTGGGAAAGACAAGTCCATCACGGTCTACAAAATGTTCCCATGTGACATTGATAGGCATCCAGATATTCTCCCACCAGAACCAGCTGTTGAGTGTCTTTAATATGTGTGCCATGCTAAGAATAAAGAGATAATTTGAAATTAATCCAGATGTATTAAAATGTATTAAATAAAACATACTGAACCTTGTGTGGAACAGCAGTTCCCAGCTGGCAGGACTTTTCCTAAAGATAAGGTACAAGCAGCAGATGAGGTGGGGTTCCCAAAAGAACAAGCTGTCCTGGCCTCCGTGCACTTGGACTGCAGATCCAACAGGGATGCTCTACAGGGTGCAGATACACTTGGGTGTCCCCAGACTAAACCAACGGCAAAGAGACCTTGCCAGTGAAGGCAGCTTTCTCCGAGAAAAAAAAATATAATTACTTACAGGAAGTTGAAAACCCCTCAGTTTAGAGTTTGCAGGTGGGATTTTAATCCAACACAAGATAAAATAATAGAGCTAAATTTTGAGCTGGTATAAACCAATGCAGGGCCTTTGAAATCTGCAGGGGGGATGTAATTTGCTGTCTCATTTCAGTCACTCTCACTAGACCACTTAGTACCTGGTCAAATCTTCTGCAATAAACATTTGTAATCTATCCTATCGATACACAAAAGATACTGAAGAGAACTGATCTTCCCCAGGCTGCTTTGTTAAATTAAATATAAGTGAGTGGGAGAGTGTCCAGGAGGTGACTCAGTTCCGTAATAATTAAGACATTTAGCTGTTAAATTACTGCTGCTTAATGTGCTAATGGCAATATACACCTTGATCTTGATTTTGCAAACACCTGCACACAGGACCAAGTATAAAGGTTACAGTGCACAGGGAGCTTTTGGGGGGATTTGCAGGAAATACTATCATTTAACTGGGACCAAATCCTAGACTAGAACAAAAAAAATCAGTTCCTGAAAGAAGAAAGTTGTCACTTAAACCAAAACATTTCATTCTTGGAAATGTCTCATTTTTAACCTTTACATTTTACATTATATGTTTAGAAATTTCTGTTATCCCTCATTTAGTCGTGAGGACTTTACAGTACAAACATGTTATATATCCTATAAAAATATTCCAAAATTAGAAATAGAAGTCACTATAATGTTTTCCATAAGGCTGAGATAAGTAATTTTTCTATAATTTCTAGGAGTTAGAAATTTAAATAACTTTTTCCATACTAACATGTCCTCTAAACCAAAAAAAAAAACCCATGAGGAAATAACCGATTTCACTGAACCACGATTTTAGTGAGGAAACAGCTGAGCTGGGAGAATTTCAACAGAGTCTTCTTCTAGCATCAGATGTCCCATCAGAAGATCTGACAGCGATATGGTAGGATCAAGTGATAAGATCAAATCATGCTGAGGACAGGCAGTAGTTCAGGCCCTTTCACCTTCCCCCATATTTGAGCAGGGGACACACGACTTGAGTTTTGCCTGCAGCCACCCTTGCTGGATCAGGACACCGCAGCTTTCCGCATTTGGATGTGGCCGACTCCGGAGTCCACTTTAATCAGCAGCTAAACGAACCATCGCTGTGAGCCACACTGGGCTGTTTCCACCAAGCTGAAACCTTGCAGCAGGTTTGTGAAACAGTGACTTATACCCATCAAGCAGAGCTGCGTTGATACCGTGAATCAATTTATTGGCCAAGCACAGTAGTCAGTATTGAAATATTAATAACCCAGCCATTTAATCTTTTTAAAGGCCAAAAGGGGACGGTAAAAACCTGCTGAAGGAATTGTGTGTCTATAAGCAAAAAAAATAAAGGAGGGAGAAATCATAATTGTTCCTGTACTGAGACTTTATATGCCATGTTTCAGCCTAGAGCCATTTTTTACTGCTGCATTATAAACTCCTGGAAGTAGGGATTTATAATGGGGCTGCTAACAGCCCCTTAACTACGGCGAGCAGGCGCCATGATAATGAAGCAGGGCTTTGAAACATGACATATTAGGTCAGACAGAAAGGCTTGCAAACCACCCTAGAAGACCAGGAGAGAGACTCATTACACAGTTCTGCTTCCTAATATATCTGTATTTTTAAGCTAGACTGTGCTTTGCAAAGTATCACCAACTGTAATAAAAACCAGGCCAATCTATTGTAACACAGTGGAAAGAGCATTAACAGTCGGATTACGGCGAGATGGGTTGTGACTGAATATGCACCCAAAACATTTAAACTCTAGAAAAGCCCAGCAGGGCAGATTTTCATACTGGATTCTTGGGATCTTGCTAATTCATGTTTTCCTTCCACACACAGATGCCTTACCCTAGGACTGCCTTTTCAGGCTTAAGCTAGTTAATATGTCTGTATTAAACTAAGCCCATAAGCACATGCTTAATCCTAAAATTTAAGGAAATTCTGGGATTTGGGGTCTGATCCACAGATTTCAGCAGAAATCCTTCCTCAGAAACACTGAATAGACTCACAGAAAAGCAGGATCTCAAACTTTCTTTTGGAATCCCCTTGATTCATATCAGGTCTTGCCTGGCACAGAGGGCACTGGACCATGCCTGATGAACATTGTCCAGGTAATTCTAAGAAAACTGTATTGATGAGATTCCACATCTGTCTGCAGCCTATTCTTATCTTTCATTACCCTTAAACTGGATGTTCACCCTACATCCAAGTTACGCTTTCACTGCAGCAAATCAGGCCATTCCCTGGGTAATCTTGAAGATTTCCATCTTCGTAATAGCAGCTGTTTAAGTAGTTGGGCTGATTTCCTGCCTCCTTTCAGCTTCAGCTTTCACATCATGAGGTTCCTGGAGCACCTGGCAAGTGAAGAAGTCCTTCCAAACACACCTGGGCAGCAGCAACCTGAGCATTTTACAGCTCTTCTTTCTGCCCTGTTGGTTCTTAAAAGGATGGCAGCTGTAGCTGTATGAATAAGTAGTTTTATACCTCCTTCAGTCATGGAGATCTTGAAACATATAGGAACTCCATAAATACTGCTTTGTCATACACATCATCCTGTACAAGAAAGGTTCTCTTTACTACAAGCAAGCTGTGGCCCTTTCAACTTGCTGAGAAATATCCCATGAAACTCACACGTACTTTGTATGCTTTTCTGTATGAAAAGGAAGCCGATACCTGACAAATCTCCATCTCGGCAAGCACCACTGAAGGCAAATTAACTGGGAAGAGCTCAGCACCAGCTTTATCATCTCCATCTCCACAAATACACGCTTACTACTTCCCAGAACCCTTGATTAAAATCAGTATTGGAACTCAATTACACTTTCAAAGGTGAACTCATCCATTATCCCATCCCCTCTGCCAAAAAGGTTCTTTCAGTGCTCCCACAGCATCACCAGTACAAATAGTCCAGCTCTATGGTTTACTCGCCACATCTACAGCAACCACAGTCCCAAATGCCAATCCTCATTATCAGCTTTCTCCACACTGACTTGACCACTTCATTCTGAATTATTTACTTTGAATCCTTTTGACCCTAAACAACAGCTGTGTAAGTGACAAAAGAAGAGGCCAGCATACAGAGAAAAGGAGACATAGAAAGCACACAGGTCATTTGTCTCTAGAAAGCTTTGTCAGTTAGAAAAAAACATAGCTGCCATTTGCTAATCTCTCCTCCTTCCGATTACCAGCTGCCTGGCACAACTGTGGCAGAGTGACTTCTCTGAACCCTTAATCCCACATCTGTGGGATTCCCCAGGCAGAGGTTCAATGGCCAGAGAGTGCAAATTCTGCTCTCAGACTCCATCAAGTGAAAGACACATTGCTGGTGCCAGGGGAGAGAAAATTTTCCTGTTATTATTTGCATGCTACTTTTTCTGGGGAAAAAAAGATTTTTCCCTCCCAAGGGCTAATATTCTGGCATATGACAGAGACCAGCCTCAAGTACTTGGATATATTTTAAATGATGTTTTCTATACTGTTTGGTTTGGGTATTAACCCAAAGATTTTTGGCAGCTTGTTAAATCCTAACAGGTTAGGTAGGTCAGTGACCCTTTGGCCATATGATCTTACACTGGGAACACCTCTTGTAAGTGATCCTGTGAACAGGAAAGAGAAGGCATCCACCACAGGTCCTCTGGTGGGAGGGACCTTCCGCTGTCCCTTCTGCCACCCCAGGGCCTGTGAGCAGTGATGGTGAGGTAGATTGGCATTTCCTCATACAGTGCCCCAAATCTGGGTGGGAAATGGGAGAACCAGTTTCTTATCACTCGGGTGCATGGATCGTGTTTTGCAACAGGCTTATTTAACACTGCTGAGAAATTTTCACCTCGCAGAAGCTGTATGACTGCAGTCCTTGGGACCCAGGTTCATTTCCGCAGTACATCAACATAAAACTAGAGGACGCTTAATTTTGTCAGGAGCTCATTACCCCATGAAGTTTCCAGTGTAACAACAAATGGTGCCAACCAGTCTGAGTGCTGGGACCAAGCTATAGATACCAGATTTCAAAGGCAGGTGATATTTTTACTTTGCATAAACAGTCCCAAATTGTTATTGTCCTCTCACACACGCTTCTAAAGAACGCGAAGGCCCAACTTGTTCTGATTTGGAACCAGCTCTAACAACAAGCTTGAAAGCTTACCCAGCCTGAACCTCCTACTGCTAAGAGTTCTGAGCTCAGAACTTTCTTCCCCTTACAGCTTGTAACAGCAAGCTATAACAGCAAGCAGGAGTGAGAAATGACCCATAATCTGCCCAACCCAGGGTGAAAAAACCCTGCTTCTGCCCAGATTCCTACCCACACACTAGCACCGCCAATATTATTTTCATTGACAAAATTGGAGGTAGGAAAGTGTCAAACTGTCAGTCTAACAATAAAGCAAAGATATCTTCGAAAACTGGAATTTTCCCCTGCATCTTGGAAATTAAATACTCCAACTAAAGAAAGCTAATCAGCCCCTTGCTAAGGAAGGATCTCCTCTGTAGCCTAATCCAGTTTTAAATAGGCTAGTGCAAAACAGGAAAATCAGGACTGATTACTTCAGGAACTGTATCATTTATAATTAAAGGGAAGCCTACACAGTCGGGAAGTACCAGTGTGAAGTTTCTTTCAAAGCTCTGTCCCTTGGATCCTTGGTATATCCAATAATTTTTTAAAAACTCATACTTTTAATGCCATTAAGGATAAAAAGGCAAATTTTAGTTTGACAAAAGCTACATGGCTACAGTTTGAAAAACAAATTCAGGAGCTGCTTTGAGATGGAATTTCTGGCTGTGCAGTCTGGGGAATGAAAGAAAAAGAGCCAAAGCTTCTTGTTCTCCACACTAAAAAAACTCCTGCTTGCAAAAAGTGCATTTCCAAAACCAGAACTGAAAGAAGGCAATATCCATGTTCGAAGGATGTGTTAGGAGGATTTCCTACCCTTATTCACTGAATAAATTAGAAAACCCAGTGGATCACTAACACAAACCTGCACGGGAAAGAAGCTTTAATTTTTCTAAGCCTCTTACTGGACTGTCTCTTCGGTGTGACTCCAAAGGTGTAACAGGGAAAGAATGAAACCAGCAAGAATAACATAATTCTGCTTCTCACATCATTTGGTAGGACTGGTAAAGCTGGTGCAGTGACTGCTGGGAAAAATCAAGTCTCCCAGATACCAAGAGAGATAGAAAAGCTGTTCCAGGCTGTTAGTCATCAACATTAAACTGAAGTGGTTTAAGAAAGTAAATAAAGATCAGATCCCCCATATCACAGGTTCTGGTTTTGCTTAAGACTAAGCAAATATATGCAACCGTGTTCTGATAAAAATAGATAGCACGTTGTCTAAAGAATCCCCACTGTGATCACCAGCATGAAACAAGCGAAAAAAATACAGGACCTACAGTTTGCTGCTAACAGTTATGCAACCTTCTTCCTACTAAGGATAGCAGAAGCACTACCTAACAGATGTCTTAAAAGAGAAATAAGAATCCCAATACTACAGAAAAGTGAGTTTTAATAAAATCCCCGAAACACCTACAGTCCCTAACTTCTAAAGGGTTTAGTATTTGTGCAAGTGTTGATAGTTTACATTGTGTCATACAGCCCCTCAACCAAACATCAGCTGCTTTATACATCTTCTGGACATACCCACAACTTGCAAGTTTGAGGAATCACAGGATGTGACAGCAGATTAGCTTCTTCACTATTAATCTTCTGTGCTAAAAAAAAAATATTAGTCCCTTAAGCAAGCCTGACCTCCCTGTTTTCTTCCACACAAACACCGTCATTCAGGCATCAGTTGTTAGTTGTAGGTGTCTGCCAGTTGAAGCCAGCCCTTGTTCCTGCAGTTCTTGGCGCCGCTCTTTGCATTTGATCGAGCAGCGTTTCACACCTAATCAGCGTAAAGGGTTTGAGCTACAGCTTGTTGAGGAAAGACCTGAACGAAGGACGCTGAAGTCATGCTACCATCTCTTTGCATCTTGTCGTTTCTCATCTTGTTTGTCCAAACGTGAAAACACGATTCCAGTTAAATTCCACACAGCCTGAGTCACAGCAAGAATGACATCCTACCAAGCCTACCCGTACAACCAGTGGCAGCCCAGGATAAAAGAGCTGCTGGACTCAGAGGTCCTTATGATGAAACACTGAAATAGTGCACACACATAAACCAGCTGATTTAAGACCGCTATGAGACTTTAACTTCAAATTTACTCCCTAGCTTGTACAAATCCCAACTGTAAACAGTTGAAGTGGCTATTTATAGGGTAATTAGAGTATTTTACTTCTTTTACTATTCTATCACATTACCTTGTAACTTGGTTATTACATTTTAGCAGGCTAAAACAACACTTTAAATAAATCTCAGTTAAGGTGGCAAGTGAGTTTTATATTTTTCCTCGCTCTCTGTGGAAAGAAAAAAAAAATAAGAGAAAATAGAAGAACCAGACATGTTTGAAATAATTCATTTTCTGGGTGAAAGTTACCATGCCCTCTCTATTCGAAGGTAAATCATTTTTCAGTAGCTCAAATGGTTTTAGCTGATCGCAGGCAGCCAAGAAGTGAAACACAGCTGTCACACTGTACTGGTAGAGTGCAAACTATATCTGCTTTTAAGCTCTAAAAAAATCCGTAATATTGATAGGAGTTGGATAGAGAGCTATGAAATAACTCAATTATCTCAATAATTTTGAGATACAAAAATAGCTCTTTTGAAGAAAACAAACCAATCAACCAAATGCTATGCAAACTGCAGGTTCTTAATAGATGCTTAATTCATAAAAAGTTTGAACAACGCCACTGGCTTCAAGAACTCCTTAACACTTGTCAGAATGTAAGGAAAAAATCTTTTTTAAGTATGACACTTTCTTCGAATTATTGCTCTTGGGGCAAGATGCAAAAACGATTATTTTTTTGTCACTTATCGAAATTTTATTTGAAATAAAAACCTGAAGTTTAACTTAAAATGCTAAGTTACATAATGGAGATTTTCCCAGAGTTGTGAGCTGTCTTCATCACTTATTCAAGATGAAAATTAAGGGCAGAGAACAGAGCAGCGTACGGGTACACAGTGGCTGGGAAAAGCACATTACTAGAAGCAGAACAGTACCACAAGACATGTGAAGACAGAAGAATAGTAAGGAACTAGACAGAGGACCTGAGGGTGCAGAGGCAAAGGTTGTTAGCTTCTCCACCTGCACAGTGGATGACTCAAGGTTTTAATTTAGCCTTTGGTAGGCAGGGAAAGGGACAGGGCTGGTGCATTTGTGCTCTGGGAAACTGCCCTATTTGCAGCTTCCCGAAACAGTGGCTCAAGCTTAGACATTAACAATCTCTACAGCACCCTGAACCAGCAATTAAACCAGGTCTGTTGTGCTCCACTGTTCCCAGTTCTCTCCTGTGGGTTAACCCCTTCTTTGCAGATTAACCTGCCCAAATATTCTCTACTCACAAAGCCAACTAGAGGAGGAACCAGAATGCAACTGGTATTTCATTATTTCAGCCACTGTTTGGCATCCTTTTCACATCCTAACAAAGAAAGATGCAAGAGAGATTTTTCAGCTCAAAATGTACCAGCACAGCCTCTTCATCAACAGCAGCACCCCAGCTGAAGATGTGACCCAAGCTCGGAAGCTAGCTAAAAATAGGAATACATTACACAGAGTAAGAGGAAAAAATGAACAGGGTTCCTCTACCTGAATGTTACAGCACTGCTATGACAAAACCTTTTCTGGCAGCTTGCTTAAATGTGTAAATTATAGCACTAGCTTCCTTAGATCTTCAACAGGTCTTACCCAAAAAAAATTAATTTCTTACAGAATGTTTCTTTTCTCAGCATTTTACAGAACAAAGTTACAACTAGCTTTTTCGAGCCACTTAAATTCATGGGTTTTTTTTTTTCACATAATCCCATTTACATCATTAGCTAACATTATTTTTCCTGTTAATACATTTTCCTCCCAGTTCAGAAAGAAGTCTTTTACAGGCACTTAATAGAATAATGATACAAGAAGTAGAAAAGCAAAACTACTATCGTAACCTGTACTACTTTTCTCTAAAATAAGTAGCATTTCTCATAGGCTGGAATACTTAGTGGCAACATATGAAATCTCATTAACACCTATTCTACTCTTTAATCCAAAGAGTATCATAAGAGTTACTCTTATTTTCCCTTGTAAAACAGACAATGCTAGAGACCAGCGCACGCTGACAGTTGAGACCACAGTCTGATGGAGGGAAGGGAGGAAAAAACCCAACAAACCCAGAATGGGAAAAAAATGGGAAGAAAAAGACATTCCTACCTTTATGATGTTGCAGTCAAAAGGAACATAAGCACATTAGCAGGGAAGAAGCATTACACTCACTACTTTGTCAAAGGTAAACACGCCCTATCTACAGAACTCTTTCAAATTCTTCAGAGTCCCACCCAGCAAAGCTGCAGTTCAAGATTTCTGACTGAGGGCAATCCTTACGCTGTAGGTAGCTACTCGGTGAAACTCAGGAGTAGTAATGCCAAGTGCCTTCCCTTGTGCTTGTTTCAACACAGGAGATGAAGAAATGTTTGAAGTCACGTGGTATTTTGTTGCCACAATGAGAATTAGTCTCAACCTATATTGCTCTATAGACGCAGGGGAAGATGCTGCTCCTGCTGACTGCGCGGAAAAGGAAATGCCAAATGCATCGCTTCACACTGACATTTTTTGAGATGCATTATTAGGTGAAATAGGAGTTTTCAAGCAAAGTTCAAGAAAGGTTTCTGCTCCTATTGAGCAGCCTCAATCAACTAAATGCTTTACAGAATGTGTTCCCGTTCCTCCAAAGACAAAGTGGAATATTTTAAATTCCTAAAGCAGAGGGAAATACACACTGAGTGCATGTTTGATGAGAGATACCATACAAACAATGTGAATATTACTTAATCCCATGTAATTTTTTAAATTTTGGTTTTAATTCCATGACTAAGGAATAAGGCTAAAAGTCCTTCCTTCAGCAGGTCTCCTCAGTTTCAAGTAACTTCAAATAACCTATTAACAGCCTTCAGACGTGTTGGCATTAGCATTCTGATGGGCAAGACAGCTTAATATTGTTTGGAAGAAAGAAGAGAACTTCAAGGCCAAGCCAGGAGCTGAGAACCTTTTATCAGCCCTTTCTTCCTGCTTGCAGTCAGCAAATAGCAACCCATGAAATGGGAACAGACATGTCAAAGTCGAACCCAAGTTTCACCTTGTCCAGCATACCGTCTCTGAAGGAAGCGAATAGAAAAGTGCAGGGACAGAACAAACACCAAATAGTAACTGGTTTAGAGGTCTGAGCCCCAAACTACTGAAGGTCCCAACCTTCAGTAGTTTGGGGCTCAGACTTCTAAGCTACAGATGGCCTCAAGTAAATAACGCTGGACAGGTTTCCCCCGCTGGCCTTAATTTCCACAACTCCTTTTGAGTATATTGAAACTTTGACCATAAACCATAAGACTGCAATAAAAGATGTGACCTAAGCAATATTTGGATACTGTTCATTTATTTCCCTTCAGAGAAAAGTTTTGTTTCGTTCATTTAACTTTTCTTTTTCTTTTATATTTTGTAGCCATTGCAAGTCTTCAGTCCTCCTATAAACCTGGGAGCACTATTCAATAAACTGACGGACCAGAGAAATATTAAACACTGATTATTTCAGAAAGGTAGTATTATGGCTTTGGTGTTGCTTTAAATTATCCCCACACTTTCCCACATCTGAGACAGCAGTATGAACGAAGCAGATCACTTAGGCACACCATGCCAGTCAGGAAAGCCTAGGGCAAGCTGATTCATATATCACTTGGCTAACACTGTGCCAGTAATGTAACAGGTAATTGGCAGAAACACCTCTTTCTTATGCCTCAATTCATGATTTCTTCACTGTTACACTAAATTGCAAAACCCACGTTTGTTTGATGGGCGCAAATGTGGGGCTGCTACAAATAATAAAATGGGAAAAAAAATGGTTTTTACACACTTTGAGGAGCACTTGTTAAGTAGCACTCATCAGACTACTACAAGATGAAAGATACTGTGTGGCAAGTAACAAGCTAACCACATCCTCTTGATCAAAACTGCCCACTGACCTTTCAATTATCACTGCACTCTCATAGTATTTCTCCTTCAGGTATCTTAAACTTGAATGCTGCAAGAAAAGGAAACCAAACAAAAACCACCACCTTAATCTGTATGTCTGAGAAAAATGTGTTACTACTCCTTACTTGCAGCATAACACCTACTCAGTCATACAACAATTAAACAGAACTAGATAATGGAGGCATGGTTTTGACACAAATAATTATAGATAATTTCCACTGATGTGTGAAATAAGTTTTGCTCTATTTTTTTTCACTGAAAACAAGACAACAAAAAACAACACCAATAAACAAAATAACAAGACAACAAAAAACTCCCACAAAATTCACTTCTGCCCATTTTCCAGCCAGATAAATACATGTATTAAATTACAGTGAATCCACACATTGGATGTGAGCTTTCACCTGACCTTCTATGTAGTTAGATAAGAAAGACACTATTATTAGCTAACCTCCTTAGCAGAGAAAACCCTCTTGGCAAATCTTTTGACTTAAATCTTAAAATTCTAGGTTCAGCTGTTGTGTATGATGGCACCTGCAGCGGGAAGAAGAAAAAAACCAAACCAAAACACAATGCAAATCCCTCAAAACCTATGGGGTTTTTTTGTTTTCTTTTATACAACAGAATTAAAATTCACTTGGGGAGCCAACAGATAAATGTTCTAAATATACTACCTCGTAATCTTGCAGTCTCTAGTTTAAGAGCAAAGCTCCTCCTCTTCACAGGAATTCGTACCTTCTAATAGACCAACCTTCCCTTACGTATAGGGGATGAAGAAGTCCATTTACAATCTCTTGAAAAGCTTTCTCAAGATCTTTCTTACTCAGAAGTAATAACCAATTCATAATCCATAAAGGGTTTTAAGTAAGCAGAGGTTAATTTCTAATTAATTATAGTGCTGTCATAATTGAAGACATAGATACCTGATGATTTTGAACAAAGCAAACATTAAGGCAATAAATACTTCTCATACATGAATGCCACTCAGGACTGAGTCAGGAAGACACACAATTTGAACACAAACTGAAATCTTCAAAATGCTTTCACCTTTTAAAATTGTTGTTTCAGAACTTGGCTCCTGTGAATTTTAGTAAGAACTAGAAAACTCAATACTTTGAAAATCTGGGCCTTAATAACAAGAAGGAAGATGACATTTGGATAAAAAGGGGATATCCAGGAGGAGACACTGACATTACCTGGGGGCTGCTTTCTAACCAACTTCTCTCACACAGTTAACTATTGAGTGATATAAATACCACAATTATGCTACCTCTTTCAAGGTGTTACAAACCCTTAGCTGCATTTCATTTAAATACTGAACACATAAGTGTATCAATAAGCCTCCAGGACAGCAGTTAAGAATGCTTTCATATCCAGAGGCACAGAGATGTACATGTTATCTCGTGCAGAATGCACCTGGGACAGAGCGTACCCTCAGCCAGTTTGCTGATGATGCAAAACTGGGAGGACTGGCTGACACAGCAGGAGGCTGCTGCCATTCAGCAAGACCTGGACAGGCTGAAGAGTTTAGCGGAGAGGAACTTCATGAAGATGACCAAGGGTGAGTGTAGGAACCTCCAGGAAAGCACCTCCACAGAGAAGGACGTGGGAGTCCTGGTGGACAAGTTCACCATGAGCCAGCAATGTGCCTTCATGGCCAAGAAGGCCAATGGTGTCCTGGGGTGCATGAAGAGTGTGTCCATCAAGTTAAGGGAAGTTCTCCTCCCGCCTCTACTCTGCCCTACCAAGGCCACACCTGAAGCCTGTGTCCAGTTCTGGGCTCCCCAGCTCAAGAGAGACAAGGAACTAACTGCTGGAGAGAGCCCAGCAGAGGCTACAAAGATGATGAGGGGACTAGAAATCCTCAGAAGAGGAAAGGCTGAGAGACCTGGGGCTGTTTAGCCTAGAGAAGACTGAGAGGAGATCTCATTGATATCTAAAGGGCAGGGGGCAAGAGGATGGGGCCAGATGCTTTTCAGAGGTGCCCAGTGACAGGACACGGGGCAATGAGCACAAACTGGAACCTAAGAGGTTCTACTGAACACGAGGAGAAATTTCTTTACTTTGAGGGTGACAAAGCCCTGGCCCAGGCTGCCCAGAGAAGCTGTGGAGTCTCCTCCTCCAGAGAGATTCCAAACCCACCTGGACACTGCAATCCTGGGTGACCCTGACGGAGTGGGGGTTTGGACCAGATGATCTCCTGAGGTTCCTTCCAACTCCTACCATGCTGGGATTCTGTGGTTACAGTTTGGTCAGGATTCTTTATGCAAAATTTGAGTCTGTTTTGTCTTCAAATTATCCTTGGTTAGAATATTTTATTCTTTCGCCTTGATTTAACATCAACCTCTTGATACTTCTCAAATTCACCTTTCAATAACCACAAACATTAGAACAATTAAAATATAACTACATAAGGTATATCCATACAAGGTACTTTCACTACATATGTTCTAATACACTTTAAAAGGTAAATTTAGCAAGAAGAGTAACACTGGTTGTGTTTATAGTAAGCAGCGTGTTAAAACTTGCTTGCTACTCTCAAAATTTTAGGAAGAATGGTATCTAAGGATTGACTTCTAGCACTCAGCCAAATACAGCACCGCTTATTCACTCAACACTCCTGTGTGTTACTACTATCTTAAGATGCTGGAGACTAATACACAAGATCTTCTGGCTGTAACACTAGAGATTAAACAATTAGTCCAATCAATTAATTCAGAGAGGGTTTTTTCTTATTTGTTTTCCAACAGTTCAAATAATACAGCATTTTAAAAAGATACCTTGTTGATCTTTGGAGATGGAAGCACTGGTTTAACAACTGTATGAGAATAAACCTCAACAATTTGTAACACTTGCACATAAGACAACGCTGCAAATGTTGTTTGATTACATTGCTAGAAGACTCTTAGAGCGTTGATCTTTATCTATCCTGCAGTGAGAAATCAGGGGACAACCAAGGCTCCTTATTTCCAGCTTCACAAGAGTATTATAAGTATAGAAAACCTCAAGACTGGTTTTTACTCTTGTATTACAGGACTAAAACTCGCATTACAAGTCTTAAAACTAGAATGGAAAGCAGACATAAAAATATTGCAGGAAATCCTGTTTGAAGAATGACAAGCATGGAACCACCTGGATTCAGCTGTAATTGCTATCAAGCTCCCCACATAGTCAATCAAAAATATTCTTTTTTAAAAGGCACATCATGTAAGCAACTTCTAGTGCTAACTGCTTACCTCATTAAAGCACAGTTTATTCTATTGATGTTGAAGGTAAACTCCTCCAGACAACTGCGCAGACATGAATGGAGGCTGTGGACCTTTCAGGATAAGTCCTCAGACAGAAAACTGTCTCCAGACAGGTCACCTGATTTGTTCTGGGTCTTGCTTTGAAATAATACAAGAAGAGTTGTTAGATATCAACATCCAAAGATTAGCCACAACAACCTCTTAATAACTGACCTACTTTCTAAGTTCTACTTTAACATTAGTAAGAGGTTCTGTAGCTGAATTAATTTGCTCTAGCAAATGAAAAAACAGCTCTGCCTAAAAAAATTTCAGAGTAAAAAGAGACCCCAAAACCTAAACAAAATCCACCCATCCCACCTTATATACTCCTTAGTGCATTAAAGTACAAATTCTTTTGCAAGGTGTGCAAAAGTCTGTGCTAGACTTTGGATATAGCCCTAGAACTGCTACCTTCACTGCACGCATTCATTCTGAGTGCAATAAAAAAAGTTGACTCGCATCAATTTTACTCCATCTCAGGTCCTACAGTTCATAAGTGGTAAAATATCAACACATTAAGGTATCTCATTGCCAGATACAAACCACAGTCACCCATTTTTCCCACTAAAACATTCTGAGAATTAAAACAATGGCTTTCTGAGAAGTGAAACATGTGGGAACGATCACTACTAATAACCAACTGGGCACACAATCAACCTCATGCCTGTAATAACTAAATACAGTTGGACCACAATTGGATTTGCTGTATTCAAAAAAAATAAAAAGATATGGCTCCTGCACTTCTTGCTGAATTCTACGCACTGTTCTGAGATGCCTAAACTTTCACTTCAAAAAAATTTTAGGCTTCCAGTAATCACTGACAAAGATGACTAATAAAACCAAAATTATCTCCCCATTCTACCTTTCCCACCCAGCTTATCTTATCAGTGTCTGAGAAATACTGTTATAATTTAGATACTTCCAACTGGCAAAGTGTAGACCAAGAAATGCTGAGCGATACAATATTCATTGAAAACAATGAAGCTACTCAGTTAAACTAGGCAGGAAAGGTTAGATGAAAATGGAGGATAATGGAAAGGATTTCACTGAAATAAAGCACCTGCCTACCTACCTTTAAAATGGTCATCTTGAGAAACTCTTGCTCAACTGCCTTGACAGAGGCACTTCCCTTGTTTGAACTGAAAAGTTCTCAAGTTGTCTAGAGTTGCATCTTTGAACACGCCCACAGGCATTTTCATCCTTGCAGAAAAGTACAACTCAGCATCTAGAGCATAACTAAGTTCAAACAGTAAAGAGAAACCGCTAAACACTAAAGATTCTTCCGCCCTGGACAACTCAGAGGTTAGTTTTTAACTAAAGTTACTATAAGAACAAATGGAAAAGTTCCCATTCACTGACATTCTCACCCACTTCTACTCACAAGAGTTATCTCAGGAACACACCAAAGCACAACGAACACACAGAATATTCCTATCTCTGACATGCTAGTGAAGGGGATCACTTCTTCCTATGTAACTGTCCAGCGATTACAGCTGTCAGCCTGAAGGAGTAAGACCAAGGTTCAACCCTCCCTGCCCAAGAATTCACACCATTCAAGCGTCCCTTGAGAACGCTGTAATTTCGCCACTAAATTACCCCGTAAGTTTCACCTAGTTTTCTTCCTCTCCTAATAGTGTTGATTCATGAAGATGGCCACAGAGATTTGTGGGTCAAAGTCACCTGCTCCAGAGACTGTTCATCTTAACTCAGTATCTATTTTAACACTGCATAGCAATTTTAAAGGAAGATAAAACTTCCTTGGTTCTCAATCAAAATAAAGCACTTACCTTCAAAAGCTGATCCTAGAAGAAAAATTACTTCTTAACGTTCTGATGAGGTCTGAGACTTTTACAGTAGTGCCTGCTGTCAGTACCTTCCCACTGCCTAACCCTTGTAAGATCATTACAAGCTACACATTAAGCGTAAGCGTTCGAAAATGAGGTGGCTTCCTGCTAAGTGCACACACTGGTTTGGATCCTGTTCTGAAGTAGCTCTCCCCAGGCAAAGTCTTAGATGCTTACTTTTCAGGTTATTTAAATTAGGTCTAATAAAAGGCGTTAAGTATAAGAATTCAAATTCAGTATCCACCTCAGTGCACTGCAGATGATTATTTCTAATTATCTGGTTCCGATTTAACCAATTTATTAAATATATATTCTATATTTATATAAAATACACAACAGATGCAATGATTTCTGTGAGGAGTTCACGTCTTCATTACCTAAGCTTGATTTTTGATATAATGCTCCACTAAAATGTTCTATAAATAGACAATATATGCATTAGTTCTACATCTACTTTTAATTAAAGGAATATATCATAAAATAGTAAGAAAAACTGAATTCAGTTTTCAGTGAAATAAGAAGACTGCTGATTAAATCAGACAAACAGCAAAACTTAAAAAAGAAAGTACATCCTAGACATCAGTTAAGCACTTCAGCCAAGAAAAGCATGGTATTGATTATGGGGATTGTGGTAGCACATCTGCATGTCCACTTAGAGCAAAGCGTCGATGCAGAACACGCAGAATCAACATCAAAACTGTCCCCAGTTAAAATATTTTATTTAGCTCAACCTCTAAGCAGTCAAGCATTGCATTAACACTGCACCGTAGTCCATAAATCACTACCAAGGACTTCACGCATTAAGAATAATTGACAATACTTTAATTATTATATATTGTTTATATACTTTCTCATTAGGCATTTATTATCAAATTTTGAGCACCTAACAATTAATCCTTATATGCTATACCCTGGCATACATACCATGAGTAAGCCTAGGACCCTCAGATCATGGATCGTAGCACTGAATGCAATTGCAGATTTTTGAGGTGTCAACCAAAACCATGTTTATCCTGTTTCAAGTTAAATACACCAAGAGATGCAAGAGGCATGAACTATAGAAGTCATTAGACACATTGAAACATTTCTTAGTGTACTAGTTTTAAAGAAAAAAAGTCACTAGAACACTTCTTTGGATTACTGTGGATTCACATCCTTACTGATATTCTCAATGTGTCTCAGCAGTTTCAACAATGCAGACGGATTATATGGAAAAAGATTTCTTCTCTGCAACCTTGAAATAGCTTCTTGCAGCTCTTCCAAACACTTCATTGATTTGTAAAGCATTATTCTTGAGGGAATGATGTTGGCCGAAAATGCCACAGAAGTCAAACAGAAAGAGGTATTAGGTGCCTTTTGTTTCAGAGGCAACACTTCAGACTTGAACATACTCCATTTATCATCTCTGTAGCTGCAACAAGTTTCCCTTAATCCCCTCTCACCCTCATCATTTCGAGGCACCTGCTTTGTGTTTTCCAAGCACTCTTTTCCATCTGATTCTAATTCAGAGTCTTCTGAGCTGTCATAGTTAACAAGGCTTTGAGGAGAACCCAGCAGAGATGTACTATGGCTGTATATCAATGAGTTAGACTGGTCAGCCTCGGCAACTTCATTATCACCTCGCTCTGCTGAAAACACAAAGTAATCGTGAGAAGCAGCCGAAGATCTGAGAGTTTGTGGTTCTGGTTCACAACAAGCATTCTGCAAACTCTCATCAGTCACATAGCTTTGTTTTTCTCCATGGGGTGGCTTGACTGAAGAAACTGATTGAAAAGCGCGATGTTTGGTATCAAAATGGTTACAGACATCTACAAACTGATGCCAGTCTTTTCTAAGAAGCTTTAAGTACCTTACCAAGTACTCCAGGAAGCAAGTTTCTGATGAAATCAAAAAATCTAGAAGTACTGTGGAATCAAATGCAATTTTTTCTAGAAAAAATAAGAAGATACAGTGAGGATTATATCCACTTGCATGTGTAAGGAAGTTCCAGGTTTCCTCCTCTTTTTTGCCTAAGTTATCAGCAGCATCATGCCGTAACCTGGAAAGTAAGGCATAAAATGGAGTAAATTCAATGGAAGTTTACAGGTTCTTTTAAGAACAGCTATGCCCAGAAAATGGTATTGCCTTCCCCCCCCATTATATTGCCAAAAAGTAAAGCCCCAAAAGGAAGTTTTTGTATTAAAGTGAGGAAGAATGAAACAGGTAGAGCTAGAAGATTGGACAGTTTACAAAGCCAAAGCACTTTATATAGGCCATAGGGTTTCTTAAACAGCACTCCTCTGTAGGAAACAGTATGGAACAAAGTTACTTACAATACATGAATTGTTACTTCAATATTTTTTTTTGTAAACCTGAACAGAGATTAACCTTCAGGATGCTACACGCATTGGAAAAGAGCGGCCTACTTTTGTTTAGGTGTCCGAGAAGAATCGGGTGTATTAAGAGACTACTTAAAGTCTCTTTACATCTGAAGCTTGAGGAACCTTTTATACATCTGGGTAATCGCTCATATGGTAACTTAACAACGAAGCAATGAATGCTCAGGACAAATTAATGAAGAACACATTTCATTTGTTAGCAATAATTGTTTTTATCAACTGGCTAGAATTAACATGGGTCCAATTCTTAGAGCGCTACGTTGCCAGTAGCCCCTGAATTCTTGCAAGTTCAATTACAATATCCCATTCTTGTCAAACTCTCAGCGTTGATACAAAACACTCTTGCCTTTTATCTGTGTCTAAGCACTAGTTTAGATTGTGAAATCAATTCTTCTGAATTACAGGATATGATAAAGTATTTAATAGGAAACTATTGCACAACTCCCTCACTTCTATGCATGAAAACACTTAATCAAATTATCACCAAATTTAACTGCTCTTACATCACATACTATTACACTGTCCCGAGGTTTGTTGGGTTTTTTTAATTATTAAGAATATTTTTTCTTTGTACAGAAGCAATCAATGGAAATGTTATGTATATCACAGCAACCTCATTAGATTACAATTCTTCATAGTTCTATTAAATGAAATGTACACTAACCTATCAAATTGTAAATAAATGAGTAATAAAGCTTTAGCAGCTTCCCACATATCATCATCTTGCTCTATGAAAATCAAGGAGAGCCATTCACAGTGATGCACAACTGGGTGAGAGTGTGGGGAAGATTTCAGATGACTCCTCCAGAATATCAGCAGCTGGGACATGAAACTCTGAAAGTCTCCTGGGAAAAAGAAACCATGATTTTTGCTATAGATTTTTTGTTAGAAAATAACATCCAAGTTTTATTTTTTATATTAACGGTGCATAACAGTTCATGAATGCATTTATCATCCATAGCTCAACTTACTTCACACAGCATCAGTTTTCATAAATTAGTTCTCATTTCTTGGTACCAAAGAAATCAAAAAATATTCATCAGAAAAACAAGCAATTCTCTTTAATTTTAATGTGAATGCCTTCTCTGTTAAACTCTAAACATACCAACATTTAGATGTTAATGTCAACAACTGTAAGTAACCTTCAGAAAATTAATTTACTCATTAGGTACTGCCCATCCAAGGATGGATAAAACTTAAGGACACCATTTATTCATTAAACAGCATCATTCACTTCCTTCAAGTTCAGTGAAAAAAGAATCACAGATGACCTAGAAAGTTTCAGGTACAACAGGATGCATCCTCTCACCTAAGCCTGCAGACTAACGAACAAGATTACACCCCTGAAAATTTACATATATCAGGAAACCTACAAAAATGTGGCAATATCTACACAGATGGAATTTAGACTTTCCTTTAGCGCTCCAGTTCGGTAGCTTCGTTGGTGCATCACACACTAAAGAAAGGTGAATTGTATTCGAGTCAATGCCACAGACGTAACGATCCAATGTACCATGTACCAATCCCTCATGGAACATCAGCATACATTCAACGTTTAGAAAACAAAAACAAACAAAAAAATATAGTGATGTACAATCTTTACCCCAAAGGTACTCCTTAAAAACTCTACTGCTGCTGGAAGTGCACTATGGCTGGAAGAGCACAGTTGCATCATTTATATAAAACAGTGATTACCGCTCTTGAAAAATTTCCTGCAACATGGGAATCAATTTTACTTACTACATCATTATGTGTTTTTTCTTCATATTTAAGATTTGCTTTTCCTCTTAGCAAATAATAGGAACAGCAAATCAGCTTTCTTATTAATAGTTACTATTCAGGCTGAAATTCCTCCCTATAAATCAAAGCTATCTGGAAATTACTCTCAGAATTGAAATGAATTAAAGTTAAGCCACTGTAATTCATGTTAATAAAAAAGATAAGATCAACGAGCTTCCCGGAAGGGAAGTTAGCATATTAAAGCATTTTGGTGCTTGTTTTAACCACTTAATTTAATGTCACTAAAATAGAAGCACCATTCCTTTCAACTCGAAATTCCCCTTGACAGTTGGGGTATTTGAATCTAATTAAAGAGCTCATTTTTGTGTCGTGAATCTGGAAAAGAAAGGACAATTTTTTCTTTGAGAAATAATTTTCAGAGACATCTAAAATGGATTTAACCTACATTATTTCCTTTTCACTTGTTCATAAACAATCTCAGTCTCTATACATCTTTCAGAAGGTGGATTATAAGCAAAATATTCTCTACAAATGCAACTGGCATCACAAATATAACAGCTTTCAAAATGGGGAAAAAGTGTCAGAAACTGTCTTACAGAAGTCCATCGCTCTTTTACACAGTTAGATGAATTAAAAATGGATTTTATGCTTAGTATAGAATGTAGAAATATGAAAAGTAAACCATTTACATTCAGATCTAGAACTTGTATTTAAATGCCTCAATATATTTAAGACATTGTAAAATTTAAAGAATTAAATAACTACTGCAAAATTAAATAAATACTGTAAAATATAAAGAATTAAAAAGAAATATAAATTATTTTTTCCACTTTTTTTGGCTGACAACAAGGAATTTGTATTTGACCAGGAACTGCTTCCAAACTGCCTTTCCCTGTTTGCCATGAAGCCTGTAAGCAGGGACAGCAGCTGCTCTGATCACAGAACCTGCAAATCCACCTTCACACGGCTTAGCACCAGAAGATGTGCATCATGTGACTCTTGGAGGTAAAAAAAGTAAGTGGGAAGATGGGATTCCAGGTGTGTTTCTCAGGCAAAAAAGCCTCACCTCATCGCTTCATTATAGCGTAGGAGAAGACTACTAACTGGCTACCAGCATGACACGGTGACGTGTCCTCTCCCATCAGAAACGCAAGTCACACAGCATTCCCTTGCCATCCCACTGCCTGCCTAGCGGCATAGCCCGAGCACAAGAGAGATCTGCTCTTCTACTGATCTAATTAATCTGTTCAGCAGAACACACTCAAATAAGCTGGTATGAAAACTATGCCTCACATTTACTAATTCAAAGGACTAGACCTATAAGTCTTGGTAAAGGACACAACCATTATACTCTGCCAAGTCCTACAACTTTCCTGTTTCTTACTTTATAGCCTCATTTTTACCTTTTCTACCACTGCTTATTTTGCCCTATTACATTATTTGTCCGACAGTAGTGCCAAGTACCTTCGCACTTAAAAGTTCTACCTCCGCATTAGAAAACAGGAGAGTGTTACCTGCAGTCCCTTTTTGATCTCCACCCTAAAGAGAGTAGATGCTTGTTCTACGGGCTCTCTTCCAACTGGAGAAGAGCCTGGTGTTCCCAAGCTGGTTCAACTATTACAAATACTAACACTAAAAAGTTTTCTAATGCCTAGCACAGCTCTTTCAAGCTGGTATGTCCCATCCCATCCCCCACACTGCAGGGCTAAGGATAGGATGAAATACAAGAAGAGAGCTAATCAGGCAGGACGTGGTGACAGCAGGTTTCCTGGGTGGGTCTTCTCTTTCCTCCCTCCCACAACCACTAATTCAGATGAAATTTATTTACAGCCTTAATAAGGTGTGACAACAAAATCTGAAAGCTGTAAAACTCTTGCTGCTTAATGAACAAAATTAAAAGAAACCATTACCTGTCATTTCAGCCTCCGTGGCAGAGTTCTGAAACTTGAATTCCAGGGCTTTAAGCACAACCAGACTTAAGGCTCTGAGTACAGTTTGGTCAGAACCACCTTGAGTATCATCTCCTGGAGCAGCTTTGCTGCCTCCAAAGTAGCCGGCCCTTTCCCCGAGTGGGATCTGATTAAGCCAAGTTAAATTCACAACCTGCAGAACAGCGTTACTAAGTGCAAGCATATCCTCAGAGAAAGATGGGGTTTGTAACAACAGGGATCCACTTTTAGCATCTTCTCTAGGCTTGTAAAGGACACATTTTTTAAGGAGCATAATGAACTTCTTCTTGATTAAATAGTGAATTGATGAGCTAATGAGGTTCAGGACATAAGAAACTTTCAAAAACAATACTCTCTGGCATCTGAGTGGTAGTTCTAATTCAGTTCTGGAAGCCAAAAGTGCTTCATGCAGATCTATAAAACTGATCAAAGTGTTTGCAGCTTCAGAATAAGGTGAAGTATAATGGTGACTGCTGAAATGGTGGAATAGAATAGAATTATAAAATCCTTCAAGCACAGCATCAAGAGGAGCCAACAGCTTCTTCAAAATACCTACAGCAACAAGAAGAACGTCGTGGTGTCAGTGTTACACTGTCAGGCAAATCATCAAATAAGCAGAAAACAGATGACCATGAACATTTAATTTTTCAGGTTTTAAGCATGTTTAAACCACTACATTTTTAATAGTACTTTGTTACCCTCTTTATAATGAGGAAAATAGGTGTTCTTTAGACAAGCTGCTCCAGATGAGATTACAAGGAACATTCCCCCCCCCTAGCGGGCACTCCTGTACGGATAACATCGTAAAACTGCTACTGTACCTGCTTTGGTTAAAGCTTCATCTGTCAGTATATCCTTGATAATAGCTGTAAGAGTCCACAGACATTCTGCTACCTGGGTATTCACAGGGAATCCTGAAAGAGTCTTCAAACTAAAGGTGAGCCAGGTGACATTTAATGAGTTCTAAAAAAATGCATTAAAAAAATTAAATAAATCACGTATGCTTTACAATGGCTGTGCAAATTAAATCATAAACCAATGATTTTAAATTGTACATTAAAAATATTCAAATGCAGGCATAGACAAAACACAACTAGAACCGGTATGTCTGTCTGGTGCCTTTTAAACATGTAGACCTCTTCCCAAAGATGAAGTCACATGTAACAGAAATTATCTCTATTTTCCAGAAAGGGAAAAATCAAACCTTCTAATGTCATGTGATCTACCCCAAATCAGATAATACTGTAGACAGACCACGCCTGAATTTGTAACTCCCAGACTCAGAGAGCTTTGCAAGAGATACTACCAATGTATTTCTGACAGAAATCTATGTTAAGTGATGCTGCTACGGAGGTTACAACATATATTCACCAAATATACAGCAAGCAAAAAAAACCCCAAACAACCAAAACTCAAGTAAATGGAATATTCAAACAAGAAAATGCAGAAAAGCATTTGATTACTTTTCAATAGGTTATTACATATTTTTATCTACTGTATCACCGAACAGATATCAAGTAATTGTAAAAATACTGACAGTCTAGTTTGGGTTTTTAACTGTTCTCTTTAAGGTTGCAGTACATTTCTTGTCATCTAGATACATTTTACCTTAAAATAGTTTCATAAAATTAAAGATTTATACATATATGAAGACATTCCACCTTATATTACAAACATTAAACATCTGAGCTCCTTTCTTTCTTTACTCCATGCCCCTCCTAACACTCCTGAAATACTCTCTTGGAATTTTTATTACACATCTTTCCTATCTGCCACTTACAACCCAAAGCCACACACTTTATGCGAGAACTATCAGACGGTATTACCTTGTATAACCTTCACGTTGCTCCTGAGACTGGAGCTAAACACACTTCAACAGAACCACGTGGCATTTTGAGGGGAGTACCAGCATCTATGTGCTGAACATCAGTGGGCTGCAGCTGTGCCTTTCAGAAAGCCAGAGCAAACATGCAGGCAGCAGATGGAAGAGAGGAGCAGTGTTGATGTTACTCTCTGGGCCTACTTCTGAAAGGAACCTCTTTGGAAATACTTTTAAACTTTACAGTAATTATATAGTGGCTGCTCTTGTGCCATATAAATGCTATAAAAACTTGGCTCTGGAGTCAAATGGAACAACTTGAAGGCACACGTTCACCAAGTCATGTTTTTAAGCTGTGAAGTTATACCATACTCACCTCTTCCTTCAGCTGGAAATATACAAGAGATGCTAAACTTTTTGAAGCCATGTGAGATAACAGCTGATCATTCCTACCAAGCAGACAAACCTGCAGACACAAAGAAAAAGCACCTAAGGCATGTTCCTTTCTCCCTCTGCACCCCATCCCTCCTTTCACAAAAATCTTCCAAGAGTTTCTAGAGGCTTACCAATTTTGAGTCAATTTTTGCCTCTTTCAGAAGGAGGACAAAGATTTCACAGTACTTCTGTCTCGTAGTGAATTCAATTTCCCGGGACTCCGCTTTAGCGACCATCATCTTGATCAAGGTTAACTGCAGCAGCATCACTTCTCGTAGACAGAAGGAGTTCAAGTTTGCAAAGCTATTTGATACATCATCTGTTGTAGGGACCAGTGCATCTGATCTATCAGAGTCCTGATGGCTCCTGATACCACCATCAGTAGATGGCAGATGAATTTGATGACATGATTCATCTCTTTCTGGTGACTGCTCAATACACAGATTGAGTAAGGAGATGTAATGATGGCTTCCCTCTGGTAGTGGAATGCCTACCAGTACATCCTCATACATCTGCTGCAGAAGAGAGACCTTCATTACGAGAATATTCAATATTACAGAAAATGCTGGGTGTCTTCATTGGTTATTCATGGTCACTGCAGAGCAACTTCAAAGTTACTTTTATCCAGTAAGAGAATATCAGGCATTTCTCTTCTAAGTTACCTAGAAATAAATATTTTGATGTTACTGAACTTTAACAGATAACTAGAAAGATACAACCCCCACACACAAATTTTTTAGTAAATGCTACCATTATTAAGCTTATTTTGAAAATAAAAATTCACTGTTTAAAAACAGCAAGAGTGAGTTGCACAAAACTGTCCCAGTGAGACATTAAAATGACACAAGAATTACTAAGTTTACAGTTCCAATATTATATTACTGACACCATCATTGATTTGCTGGAACAAACCCAAAGATGATGATTACTAGGGACTACTCATGAAAGGTAGGAGAACTTGGATCACATCTTTCTCTACATTGCTGAATTTACTAAAACCTCGTTTCTTTTGTGACAGTTTCCTCCAAAAGAGGCACAAAGCTTCAACTTCAAATTTTCATCTGAACTGTCAATGTTTTTTGCTCCACTAATTTCTCACTACCCACTAAGGTGAGTAGCAGAAGATACAGGAGGGGAGAACAGAACTCTTAATTTAGTAAGGAGGACCAAAGAATTCCTGTATGCCTACATGTGCAGAAGTCTTCTGAGCAGCTACATCTTGAAATCCAAAACAGGTTTTCAGATAATGTGGTGGCCCAGGGCTGGTCTCAAGGGCCCTGTGACTGAGAACTTTAAAATTAAAAAACACTTAAAAGTGTAAAACTCATTAAGAGCCAATGAAAATACTTAACCATTTTCAGGAAAGGTATATAAAAATATCTTTCCATATATATGGAACATATCTTTCAGTTACAACACTGGAACACTCACTATAGCTTAAAAAGGAGCTACTACAATTCTGTTTAAAGCATGAACACCTAAGCACTCACAATTTTCTAATCATTTTGTAAGTGGCCAGACAGATATTTTGTCTCCCCAGAAAACAAAAAGGATATACTTAAGAAAATCATGGTTTCTTTTTAACCTATATTAAGAGTGATGCTAGTCTGTAAAATTTATCTTTTTAGGATAGTTTTAACATGTTCTCTAACCAGAACTCTCGGGGGGAAAAAAAAAAGTAAACTTCATCATTTACTGTGAAATTAGGAGCAAGACTTCTGTTGTTTATAGGAATTTTCTTTTTGCATCCCCATCTTCAAGTCTGGCATAACCAGCCAGATAGGCTTCCAGGTGGACTCCTGAAGCCATCTGCCTGGACTTGGCTTTTATTTAACTGTTCCGTTTCCCCTTTCATACCAATGGAAGAAAACTGCTCATTCTCCCAACCAGTAAAGATTCTAAAGATCTAAAAATCTTCCCATGTGTGTAGGAACTACACCTGCATTTATCATTACACCAAATATTTTAAATTACTACTGATTTTTAGCAGAATACAAGAAAAAAAAAAACAAAACTATAACCTTCCATATATGAGGCTTTTTTTTTTTAAATCTTCACAAGTTTTTAACACTATCGAGCATTGAGGATTACACCTTCAGGTTAACAATTTGATTGTTTTAACTGCAACCGAAGTTAAAAAATTGACAAAATGGCTTCCCAAAAGTACAAAGGATTAGGGGTAGACTCCTCACTTCTTTCACCATCGGGTAGTATTTCCTTCAGAAGAGACTCTGCAAGTAGAGAATAAGAAGTTGCCCACAGGGAATGATCTACAATTCACTCTGGTGTGGTGTTTTTAAAGCCACATTCAGCAATGGCTGACTTGACAACTCCAAAATATTATAGTATGTTCCTCACCTAACCCTCACTTGATAGAGCTAAGAATCCTTCCCCCATCCTTTCCCATATTCCACATTTTAGGTGTTAAGAATAAATTTGATACTTCAGACAATAAACTTCTTTGCTTGCAGATTCTATCTGGAACTCTACTGGAGGTGGAAATTTATGACCTGAAACCTCATAAAATTTCTTCAGAAATCACTCTGAATATTTTATATAGCTATTGTTCCTATCTTTGAGTTTTATTTCCTTCTAAATGAATACCTAATAAAGTAAAATTATCTCAACACATTTACTCCCGTGTTCAAGATCAACTTGAACTATCATCCTACATGGCAAATGAACAGCTCTCTCATGCACAAATTCATGTGATACAGCAAGGTTGTTAAGGCAGAAGAGATTTAGAAGTCCTCTAGGACAGGCCCTATGAGATTTTTACCTTCACCACATGGTACTGGTTGTGTTTTCCCTGATCCTTCCCTAACACATTTATATTATACCATTCATTTGCAGAACACTTCACAAAAACATCTATACGTCTCACTCACACATGGCAAGAGTTCTTGAATAAAAGTGATTAAAGGAAATGAAATGTGAGGAGGCTTATTTTGAAGAAATTTACTTCAAAGAGGGCGAAAATGTCAGACAATGACTAAATTTGTTTCTAACCTAGTATGAGAGCACAGCGAAAGGCTCAAAGATGAAGAGTAAAGAAAAACAATCGTATTCATACATAAGAATGTATGTCATAAGAAATGACAAACTCCAACACTTACTTGTATTATTTATTTGAGTTATTCATGGCAGCATCTAAAAAACATTACCATTAAGGTAATGCTTCACAGTGCCAGACTCCAGCTGTTTCCTGTTGTTTATTCCTGAATAAACAACAGGAAACAGCTCTAAAAACCTTATATACAGACTGATCAGGCGAAAAACAGAAAGGAAAACTACATATAGGCAAAGAAAAAAGGTAACTATTTTGTTATACATTATTTTCATGACTACTTTAGTTAGGCTTTACAATCAAAGCCCAAGTCACGTGGAGATGCAAACCAGAATGAGAGAAGAAACTTAATGGAAAAGGAAACAAAGAACTGGAGATGAAAAGTCGGATGGCAGCTGACGCCTGTAAGGTTTGAGGACCATCATAAATCAAGCGGAGAAGTGGCTGCAAATGCCTCCAGAATATCCTAAATCAAAGTCCACAAGATGTATATTTCTACAGGGTGGGATACTTCATTTAGCATAAAGTTGTGGAAAGCCCCGATTTAAGCAGACTAACACTGGTATCACATTTTACTTCCATTTTTTACTAATACAGGATGGTTTATAATGACACACCATTACTCACGAGACATTAGTGGAGATTAGAGAAAGCTTTGTCAAGTCCTTACACTAGTCTTTTCCTGTTATTTCCCTATTGGACTAGATGATCTTAAAGGTCTTTTCCAATCTAGGAAATTCTATGATACACTATTAAATGTTAACTGCATGAGTAGCAGCAACTGTGAGAAAACAAACAAGCCTATTTTCATTAAAAAATTAAAACAGTTATTAAAACAAAATGAAACCACAATCCATGACTTCTGGGTATGACTCTGAACAGCCTGGATCTCCTTACAAGGCAGTGATTGAATCATTTCAGAAATAAAATATACTCTGGACTACTTGTACCTGTAATGATTTCGTAGGCTTATCTCTCAATAAAGAATGTGCTTCCACTCAGTGCTGAAATACCGTCAATACCGCTAAAATAAGGTCATTTCCTTCCAGACATTGCAAATAACCTCTGCTGCGAGCTGTCCAATCCCTGACTGTGAACTCTGACCCCCAAACACGCCAGATGCTTTACCCGCTCTTCTGCGAGCATCCGTAGCCCTTACAGACGGGGCTAAAGGGACCCGGTCCGACCTCACTAGCCCCTTATTGTCCCACTGGCGTTTCAGAGATGCCAGCACTGGGTTACTGGTAGGAAGGCCTCGCTAAAAATCACGCGCCGGTCTGACAGGAACGGAGGAGAGCCCACAGACGCGTGTAACCACTGCCGCAAACACAGCCCTCGCGGCCTGCAGGCCCAGGCCCTCTACCCCTTCTTTCTCCACAAGGCCCCAACAGCCTCCCAAACCCCCTCCCGCTGGTCCGAGGGCTGGCCGAGGCCTTCCGCGCCGCTGCTCCCCTCCCGCCCCCTCAAACGCGCGGCTCCGAGGCTCTTTCGACC
>JAAGNO010005573.1:0-41206 GCA_033439905.1 Ceryle rudis | reverse complement strand
TGAGTAGCCTGGTCTAGTTGAGGGTGTCCCTGCTCACTGCAGGGGGGCTGGACTAGATGACCTTTGGAGGTCCCTTCTGGCCCTAGCCATTCTCTGATTCTATGATTCTATGAAAGTAGGATTATATATCTTCATTTGCACATAACATGCATTCATTTTTAAAAGATTGAATTGTAAATATTTCTAACAGAAAATCATGCATCTATCATATTCTTCCAGTATTTTACATTACAGAATTAAACATTTTAGCAACAACAGGTGAATACAACAAATACACTCCAAATTCTAACAGAACAGTTGTCAAGCTAATATGCCTCAGGCAATGTAGTATGCCAACAGGTAGACTATCCTATGTCTTGGCAATGTTAATAAGCCTAACAACCTAATTAATATTCAGGCATAGGCATATGAAAAATTTTAACCAGTGCAACTATCTTAGAAGTGACCCAGAGATTACTTTAGCCATAACTGAAAGGTCAGGATCCATGGGGCGAAAGGTAAGATCTGTGTTACAGAATTGTTTTGGTTGGGGAATATATTCCTACACAAACTGCAGAAGTAATTTAGGCAGTTATGTAAATATAATTTAAGGATACAGAGGTTAACAACTTGAAAAGAATCTCTACTGACCATAAATGGCTTCTTTCCAAAAGACACAGCTCTGTCACAGCATTCCACTACACCTACCTTGAAGTGTGAATCTCAAATAATGAATTTTTAATATCAATTCCTAGAACACAGACATGGTCAGTGGATGTTTCTTATCCAAGTTTTTATTGAATCTAATGGACCCTGACTCACAAAATGTGATAAAATTCAAAGCACGGTGACAAAATCCCTGTGAGCCCTATCAGCTAATCCTATGCACCATGCCCTGTTTTAAGGGTGAGGCTGACAGACTGTTACTCATTCTTTTTAATACCTGGAAATATATATAAAGGAATAATTGCACTGTTAACTTACTATAAGTTTACTATATCATTACTATAATGATATAGCCTGTATATCATTACCATACTGTGAAATGTTGAAATAGGAAGGAAGTATATAATGCTCTAACTTTTAAACTCCTTACAATTAATAAGCCATCCTTAAGAAGCAGTAGATGCATGAAAGACAAACAGGTTACATCTAGAAGGACCAAGACAGACATAATTTAATTTTCCAGTTTACTAAGCCTCAGAATTCCTTGCTCAAATTGCTGAAGATTGATTATAAACTGTTGGTGTCATCACGATCATGGTCATACATTATATTATAATGAAGCCAGAGGCAGTTTACATTTTTCAATGCTATTCTTTTCGCCCAAGATCAGAAGTAGATCATTTCCAACAGTAAACTATGTGACATATGAAATATGTCTAAAATGACATAATAGTAAACTAGTTCACATAAAGCCATTTAAAATAAATAAAATAAAAGTAAAAAGGACTAGAATAGCAGAATGCTGCTTTACAAGGTATGCAGCTCCACAAGTTTTGACTAAGCTGCAAGCTGCTAGATGCAATGCTAAGCGCCTTCCCAATCCAAACAAAGCTTGTCTAACAGTGATAGTTCTTTCCACAGTACAGTGGCAAAATGAAATCCTGCATACGGAGCAATCTGTAAATTGACTCTAAGTGTCTTACTGCAAGATGTCACAAAACTTCACGTGTGGAGTATTTTTCAATTTGGGATATGTGAAGCAGTGAATGTCAATCCTCAGATCTGGAAGCTTGCTGCACAAGGAGGCCTTGAAAATAAAGAAATAATAGCCGCATTTTAGTAAATGATGTAACAGTGCATCTCCGTGCTTCTCTCAGGCTCTTGCTGGATTGGCTGGAAAACAGAAATACAATGGAGCAGCTCATCTGCTTCTCAACAAGATGATGAGAGTTATTTTCATGCATTCATTCACTTTCCATTTGAAAAATTTGTATTTTCTGACAACAAAAAAAGTCCTACCAGAATCCTCATATCACCAATCCTAATTGCAGTCGTTTCACCAGCAATAAGTTCCCTTGTTTTTCATTATTCCTTCCTCTCAAACCACAAGCCCCTGTTCTTCTGTTCTAAGTGAGGGCTTCTGACTTTCTTTGCTTGACCACCTAGAAATGTTCCATGGGAAATACATGAAGTAAAATCAAATAAATTTAACTGAAACTAGATCTTTCATGTATAACCACAATCAGTTGGAAATTTCAAAATGATACTGTGGACATTCCTTGAAGCTTTGGAATAAATGGCATAGCTTCAATAAAAATTAAGGTGTTAGTCAGGGAAATGTTACTGTCTTGAGTGTTAGACTTTCACAGGTACAATTCTGTTGAATTAATAAATATGGCTGAATACATGTTCTGAATTTTGTCAGAGGCCTGGCAGCAAGCTCACTGCAACAAGGAAATTTTTTGGAAAGCCTGTGTAACAATAACCTTCCAGGTATATACTCAGGGCAGAAAATAAAAAGCATAAAGTGACTTTAATCTCAACTATAATACAAACCTCAAAAAATATTCTGATAAAATTCTTGCATTTGATTCTATGCAGAACTTTTATTTACAGAGTTCGATCCTTCCTTCTTCATGTACTTCAGAGAACAACCCTGGTTTTCAGGTCCTTTCAGAAAAATCCAAACTCTCAAAGGCTCAAATCAGAAATTAAACAGGGAGGGAAAATTGTCTGGGAGGACAGCCATTAACTTACAGTTCTCATCAGATTAATAAAGAAATTGGGTTCCTAGCATTACCCAGCCTGGTCACCAGCTTTTTTAATCTTATATATGTGGTGCAATACTTAAGTGATGTAAAGGATTAAATCCTTAAACCCTGATATAGCTGAGCATTTAAGCAAGTAAGGCCAATGAAGTAAGCAACTAAATAGGAGATGTGACTTCAAAGAAGAAAGTCATGCTATTAGAAGTTTAGCAAAGATTTCTACAGCTAACCTTCAAATATATAGGATTATAGAAGAAAGGATAATGCAGATAAGGCAAAAACATAGCAAATAAAGGTTAAATTAGGCAAAGTAGGTTATAAGAACCTATTTAGTACATTCACCTATGGAAAACCTAAAACATTCCTGTAAAGAGCAGTAGCGGCTCTAAATGTTATTAACAGAGCAACACCTGGTTTAAAATAATACCTGCTTTGAATCTTATATGGTGAAGTACTGTGCTGAAACCACAGTAATGGGATAATGGGACTTGATTAATTCACAGAGGGACAATTTTTCCATAGACAGAGTTGAACAAGGGAAATAACTCACTAGTACTAAAGGATGATAAAACAGATGTTTCTACTGTAGACATCAACACTCATCTGCAATCTGGACTGTTTAGTTTAGAACACATGGTGTAAGAATGATTGGTAGTGAAAGGAAATATTGTGAACAAGTTTACAAAATCTAATATAACCTCATTCCAAAACCAGACTTTCTGCTTCACAAAACAAAGTTAACTTCACTAAGATTACTGCCAAAAAGCCAACCAAAAGTATTCAGGGTCAGTGTTGTGAATTATCACATTTTTGCTGGTCTTGCCGCAAAATCATGCAATTTTATTAGTTCTGTACTATTTCCATCAGAAATACGTACTCTGTGTGTTTGTATACATTACTTAGCGCACATTTTCTAGACATCCACATCAGTAATAAGAGTAGCATTTTTTTATAAGATTTGTAAGCATGGATGAGCCTTGTTCACATACAGAATACACAACAAAACATGAAACCAGGTATTTTGTGGGGGATTTGCATTTTACCAATAGTTTCTGGCACAGTATAACTCCCTCCTATGCTGTCATTCCAGATCACAGATTTGATTAAAACAAAACACATTCTTAGTTACTTTTAAGTCTGCGGTACACTGCATCTAACATGGAATTTCTCTGTAAGCAAAATTCACTTGGGTAAGGCATTATTTACTAATCAAGTTTTTGGTAATACATTAAGCAATTCAAATACCTCCTGTACAATCAACAGTGTACTTTCCAAGGACTGCAGAATGGATATTCTTCAGAGATTAAGAATTACCTACCACAGTGAGTCACACAAAATCCCAATACTTGGTTTCTTTCCAAACAGTCTTACTAGAACACAAGATTGGTAACTAAAGAAAACTAAAGATTATAATAAATGACTGTTGTTTTTGTAATATGCTCTGCAATTCTAATAAGTGAGTTGTAAAAAGGTTTCATTTGCATGTGACAATATTGGGCAGCACCCACCACAAGGAAATCTAAATACATTATCTGTAGCAAGTAGGATTTAATAACTTTCCTCTCTTTTTCTGCATGCTAGAATTCTTGATTAGAAAGCCATACAGAAAAGATTAAACTGGAGAAATTAATCTAATTTATAACCATTAAAAAAGTTAAATATAAAATCCATTGCAATAAAAGTTACATTTAGATATAAATGGTATTTTTATATCTATTCCTACCTATGAATATAATAAATTACTTGTTACCCAACTGTATGATTGGTGCTCATCTAGAATATCAGCTTGGTAAAAAATTTGTATGACTACAGTGGTTTGTATACCAAGGCATACCAATACGTACATCCATTAAAATGTAGAGATTAAAATCTGGAATTTGTACTGAAACTATCTTAGAGATACTGTACTTACCATAGAGAACAGAGCATTTCATCCTATTCTAACAGCACTCCCACAGATATCCCCATCATATGGAAAGTAACATCCATAAATATATTAAAACAGTGCTAGCCACATTTTATGCATTAAAAAAAAAAACCTAGTAACTTGTTATGCAAAATACAGGGAGTTTGATGTTACTTTGTGAAAAACCTGACAGAAGATACAAGGTTTGGTACACACATGTGATGTGTTACTGGATAGTTTTCCTGAACAGTTCCACTTGCATTTTGAAATGTACTTGTTTAGTTAGCTATACTTTAATTATTAACAACTTATATGGAATTGAATTAAGAAAAATACTGAAATTCTAAACAAAAGTGCCTGATTTCATGTGCAAAATTCACTTTATCAGATAAAAGAGATGGCCATTTCAATGGTAACTGAAAATGGAAATGCAGAACTGTATAGAGGCCTTCCATGAACATTCCTGCTGACCCAGGAGGAAGAGTTATCTCTGCAGGATTAATATTTGAGCGCAATGTCTGCTCAGCATTCAGAGCAATAAAAGAACAGGCACTGCATATCCAGTACAGGGAACAAACAGGAATCCAGAAAACTTATTTTTCCAAGGCACAGTTATATTCCGCTTCTGCCAACAGGACCTCCCAGCACATGCAGACAAGAGGTAAACTAAGACTCATGAGGGTGATAGCTATGAAGGAATAAGAAAGATCACTTTCACATAGGAAAACTAATAGAAATTCAGCATAACGCTATCTCCCAGAACAGCATTCTTGTAAAGCAGAACTGCTGTCCTCATTAAACAACCTCTGATGGCTGTTCATATTGGTCCTGAACCAGCTATTCACTAAACACATGGTATCTCAGTCAAGTGATTTTTCGAGTATGTAGTTTTATTTAGCACAAAACTTTATCTGAGCCACTTGTAAGTGTATTTAGATTAACTTATATTTAGACTAGTAAACTTCAGGTCATGTACTATTCTAGCAAGCCACTTTTTTGCTACTATAAATAGCAATGTTCTAATTCTTACCTGTTGAGAAGAACTGAAATAAGGATTTAACAAGATACTTGAAGAATTTAACTAAAAAATTGAAGATTATTTCAATATGGCCCATTTCAGTTTTATATTCTTTACTTCTTGTTATGTCACTACCACAAAACATCTACATAGCTATCTATAGTTGATCTACATGTGATGTAAAAATAATTCTGTAACAGTATTTGCTTTTAGAAAGTCCAGAATTACCCAAGATGTAAGCATCATAAGCTTCCATTTAAAGTTACATTAAAACCTCTTGTGTACATCATTGCTTAGAATTTTAAGTGCATCAAGTGCAACTGACAGACTATTTTTTTCATGTAAGATGTGTTCACACTGGCATATTTTTTTTTTTCCAAAAGAAAAAGAAGTTCTATACTCCTTTAGTCTGAGTGGCTTTTATCTTATACCAACAGAAACAATAGAATCAAAGAGAAAGAGAAGCGTCTCCAAGAGTTGTCTTCATAAAGGAAAAAATTATGTTAACTCACAGTAATTAAAAATGCAGTCATAACATTGGCTGCAGTATAATCTAGACATGTCCGTTCTAGCTTTAGAATAATTTGCCAGGATACTGGTAGTGATCTAGGTGGGGCAGCACAAAGCTCAGCAATGGGTATCAAAATGGGCTATTTCAGGCAGTCAGAAGCTCAATGGAGTTGAAAGCTTTACCATAGCAATACAGTGTGAATCCTTACACAAGGTTAGCATATCAAATGTATAACTATGCTTCCCTGTAGTCTTTAATTCAGTCTACATGCTTGGATGGTAAGTGCCCTCACTTCCCTAGGTTTTGCCTTTATGTTTATAGGAATTAATATTTTCATTCTTCAAAAGGCCCATACATGAATGAGACTGACATGTCAGATCAACCATTACTTTTTGATCTAAGAGCCATTCTGCAGGCTTTTTTTTTTTTTAAATTTTGTATTAGATTCTGTTCTGCTGTAATCTTGGCTCAAGTTCCAAGGTAAGTATTGACCTTAAGTCCTATCTATGCATAAAACTCCCTAAACTCAAGCTTGATACAGCACTGGAAAATTAAAGGACAGGTAAAGGTCAATTTATACAACTCATCATTTGCTCACACCACCACTTCGTATTGTGGATACCCGCTTCCTCAGTGAGGGTTATATACAACCATCAGCACAACTTAGGGTAATAGTTCTGTGCTCCTGATGCAGTCCTTATAAATTATTACAAGAGAGCTGGCTATCTGTACACAAAAGCATTCTGACTGCTCTCTCCCCTTGAATGACTTCTGTGCTTAGACCTGGTACTGGGTCCAGGAATGCAGAGGCAGGATACTACAGTGGCTATAAGAAGAGACAAGAGAATCAGCATACAGGAAGGCAAGACGTCTTTGCTCTCTTGTCCCCTGACACCTGCACATGGGGTAAAAGAAACCAAAAACTGTCTTCTATGTGTAGAATCAGAACACGATCACGCTAATAGAAAAAAGAAAACCCAAACTTTTTCCCTCTGCTGCAGTAATTGCCCATTTTATTTTTCTCGGGTAGGAAATGAAACTTTAATCAAGAAAAACACTAATACCTAAGAAGATTAAAGAAGTTCCATCAGAAAATTTTCCTTCTAAAACTTGATCTGTGAGTAGAGATGTCACTACAATGTTCTAAGATACACTTTGTTTTCTAATTGCTTCTTATAAAAAAATAAAGCAACATTACTGCACAGAACAAAAATACTTCAATACAACTCTTTTCCTAGGCTTGAAGGCAACAGCAACATTAATCAAAGATAGAATATGTATTGTAACTACAGAAAAAGTAGCCCAGCCCCCCAAACTGAACCAATTTTTAAAAAGCAATGTAATGGTTACTTCTACTGACACTTATCTGTACACAAATCTCAAAGACAGCAATAATTTCCACTGTGAGGAACATTATATGGCCAGAGTTATGCACTATGTGGAAGGAAAAAACAGTTACTAATCTGTTCGTCCCTTGTTCTCAGAGCAGATACATCTGTTCCACTGTTGGTTGAGGTATCTCCTGGGCCTTCTAGCAAATTTTTGAGTACCTTTTTTTTCCTGTTTTTGACCAGAGTAGATACCACTCTGACCTGTTTAGCATTCCACCATGTGAAATTACTGATGAATACACACGGTGAAATGGAAGAAAAGGCAGAACATACCTCACAGGCAATTCCAAAAAAGAAGTGATACTTTGCTTGTGTTTCTAATTCTTCTTTACATGACTTTCAAAATGTACTTCATAAACCCTGAGAATCACAGCCTATTTGGAATACACAAACGTTACCAAGTCTGCGTCAGCCCTCAAAGCAACAGCATTTTGCAATGATACACATGGGTGATTAAGTAAATAGCCTGCAGAATTACAAAAAGTGTTGATTTCCCTACTAAATTGTATGTATTACACAGAAATTGTAAGGTAGAAAGATAACAACAAAAATAAGCCCTGGTACTAGTGAAAAGTGCATGAGTTTGGAGTTGAGGTCTTCCACAGTAATCAGACCACTGCCAAATAGATTTGACCTTAACTTGCACCAAGGACTAAAGACTAGCTACTGAGCCATCTTGAAGCACTGAAACAACTGCAACCCTTTAGCAACTATTAGCATCATCTGATGCAACAGAAGACTATTTTAGAATTTCAACCTGTGATGATGAGAAAAATACTATGAGCATACATATAAGCTCATGAAAATACATATAAGCATACTTACATGATGGTAAGTTTTCTAAACTCTGCTTTGTAAGACACCTGCTCATACGTGGAAGGTAACCCTGTACAAATGAGAGAGAGTTGACTACAGTCCTTTAAGATAATGGAAGAAGTGATGCATATTTAAAAAAAATGAGTAGAACAGGACCATCTATGGAAAGGAATAGGTACAACCCAGAGCAGGCCATGACAAAGAGGACTACTGCTACAACTTCCTGGGACCTGTCTCAGCTCTACAGCCTATTTATTTTCTGCCATGGAAATAAATTTCTTGGGCATAATCTGGGCCAGCAGTTCAGAGTAGCAGTTCACAAACTGGAAATCATGCATCTGGGCAGGGAAAAAAGGGGTAGCAAGTATCAGTCTCCAGCAGAAGCTTCTCAAAGCGGTTGATCTCCTGCTTTTTAAGTTGCTTTGGGCTCAGCTCAGAAAGTTGATTGCAACACTGAGCTTCTGTGAAGCAGTTAATAGCCACTAAGGAGAGCTGCTGAAAGTAAGCATTCCTGCAGAGAAGAGCATGAAGCTTCCCTATGAAGTGACAGTGAAGGATGTAATCTTTCTCATTGATGCAGAATAAACAATAATGCCCAAAGCCACCATTTTGACATCTTCCTTTCCCTAGAGATATAGTCTGAATACGGTGTCCATTGTGGGCCTGGAGTGGCAGAACTGCAGCCCCCAGTAGCCACATTTATCCTGTAGGAGGGAGAGGTACCTGTAACAGCAATTCTCCAGAGCACAATCTCCAGCCTTTTATCTTACCCTGTTCTGCTCCCCTGACTTCAAGGAAACATGTATCCAGCTGAGAGGCAGGACAGAGAATGGCAGAGAAAACACATGAGAAGTGCTCCTAGATCTACCTCATGTAGCCTTTCCAGCAAATCCAGAATTTCGCTGTGTGTGTAAGCAGTTTATTGGCACAGGTGAGACTATATCAAGAGGAGTAGAAATAGGATGCTGTTGCCAGTCTGATGTTGCTTCTAACATCAGTAGAGATTGCAACACCAATACAGGCATCTGCCTTAAAGAAAAATCACATTAGAGGTTTCTAGCCTACACATCAATCTCTGGTGACACTGGAATCAAAGGAGGGAAAGAAATACCCAGGTAAGAAATATCTGAATATGCTAAACCTCTCAGCTGTGGGAAGAACATTTTGATACATAACAACCATGAGGGTGGTGAGACACTGGAACAGGTTGCCCAGAGAGGTGGTGGAGGCGCCATCCTTGGAAGTTTTTAAGACCAGGCTGGATGGGGCTCTGAACAACCTGTTCTAGTGGGAGGTGTCCCTGCCATTGGCAGAGGGGTTGGAACTAGATGATCTTTAAGGTCCCTTCCAACCCTGACAGTTCTATGATTCTATGGTCCTAAGGGAGACAATGGAAGTAAGAAAAAACCAAATGTCCTCCACAGAATAAAGGCACAAGTCTCTAGCAGGGGTGGCACCAGAAAGATCCTAGACATTAACAAAAGGGAAGGTGGATAGGTGGATGTGTAGGGTTTCAAGCAATTTTGTCTGGCTGTAATGACAGACAACAGGATCAATCTTGTTTGTGGAAAGTATCAAGCCTTGTCTCTCTTTCTTATTCCTCATTGTAAAAGTCAGACACTTTTAACTGAGATATCCAAATATATTTTCCTGTCTTGAGGCTTTTTAGTGCTCTTCCAGCTATTGCTCTGGGAATCTTACAAAAATGCCTTGAAGACAGTAAACCTTCTTTTGTCCAAAGATAAGATGTGTACCTTCAACCTTACAGACGAGAGTTAAATAGCACTAAAGCAGCACTCCTCAGAGAAACAGGTTTGCACAACTTTGATAAGGTCATGAGGAGGCCTATTGCTGTCTTCTGTGACGTAATAGAATGATAGATCAAACTCTTCTCAGAAAAGTGCAATGAAAGGACTACATTAGATGAGGCAATGGACACAAGTTGCGACAAGGGAAATTTTGATTAGATACTAAGAAATTCTTCACCATGAAGGCAAACCTTGGAATAAGTCACTGAGAGAAGATGTAGAATTTCTAACCTTAGAAATGCTCAAAATCTGACTGGACAAGTCCTTGAGGAAACTAATCTAAGTAGGTCATGCTTTCAGTGATGGTTTGAATTGGATAATCTCTAGAGATCCCTTCCAATCTATATAAACCTGCAATTCTTGACCAGGCATTCCACTTGCCAGAAATAGAATAAGACAGATTCAGGAAAATAATCCTGTTAGTGTATCTCTGGTAAATTCTGAACCCATTTTTTTTAAACAAACATGCTATGTTTACCTCCACTCTATTGTCTTGTGGCACATGTGAGAGAGAGGTATAGGGGCTGCTGCCATGGAAGCTTTGGAATTCTTGTGGTATGAGGGGCAGAGCAGAAACCATGGTCCGCAATAACATAAAGAAATTAGAAATAAACTTAATGAAGAAGAGTACTCCCACAAACCTACCTATTTAACACCATGCTACATTATAGAGAGTTATTCAAGGAAAGTAAGAGCACCCATTCTCATCCACATCAAAGAAAGGTCAGAAAGCTCTGCATGAAAAGAATGCCCTTCTTGTCCTGATACTATTAATTTTTCCATCTCTGATGTCTGAGATACACACATACCAAGCATGGGAAACACATGTGCTATCAATGGCAGAACTTTGCTTAGGTCTTTCCCAAAATACTTGTGCTTCTATCACAGTCTAATACCTTTATAGCAAAGCTGAATTATATTAGGGGATATCTTAACAGAAAGTTTTCACCTTTGTCCATTGTTTTATGACATCTATGTACAAAAACTGATATACATTTTTCTCCTGAAATTAGAACTAGTACTGTAGCATGAGTACTTCCTACAAATTTCACAGCAAAGAAAGGAGTACTGTTAGTTACTGCTTCACTTTTCTGCAGTTCACTATTTCTAGTACATTTTGAAAGTATTCTTTAAATGGGCAGTGTTCTTTTACTCCAGTGCTGCAGGGCATTTCTTGATAATCAGGAGGAAGTAAAAGAAATTAAATGAGTGGTACTTTCAGCAAAAGCTGAGTCACAGCTACATTTCGTTATGCAACACCCTGTCCTTTGTGTGCCCTTCTACTTAGAGGCTGCAGTAACCTTCAGCTGTCTACAAGTTGAAAGTCACGTTCAAAAACCAAACAATTAAATCAGCAACTTTGTAACATGTCACATGGATCTGTGAGCATGATTTTGGGAAAGTTCCAAGTTCAGAAAATGTTGCTCCTACTATTCCAATTAGGTGGCCAGAGCTTTGTGTTTACAGGGTTTATTTGTAATACTGTGTAGGACTCGGTGTTTCAGCCTGAAAATAAAAATGAGGTATTACTGGAAACTGACTAACAGTGACAGTGGTCACTAATGGTCCTCCATTATGTGTGGGTACATATTAGGAGCTGCAGAGAATTAATCGACATGCACTTATATCATATGGTGATCAACTTATCAAAGTCAATGGAGAGACTTGTGCTGCTTTCAATAGCATTTTGATCAAACAAACCATAATGCAAAAACAGCCCTGCCCCAAAACACGTGGTATCAAACCCTCAGGTTCATGCTAAATAAGAAAGACTGAAGTTCCCAAACTGACATATTGCCTGTGAATTGTCAGATTCCCAGACTTGTGAGCACACACAAATAAAGTTAACTGTCAGTAAATCTGGCAGCTGTTTCAACTTCATGTTTGTTAGAGATTATATATCCAGGTTTCACAAACAATGCTAGAAACCCTTGTCACAGTTGGAGAGGTGTGAGTACATCTGCTAACACCTATGGCTTATTCACCCAAACTGACGTTATTTAAGATGCTCATCTTTCTGCAAAGGGTTGACATCACCAAACAGAGGAAAAAAATATGCATGATCCAATCTAAACAAACATCAGCCTCAACAATTTGCTAAATGAAAATACCCTTTGTGCAGTTGAACTACATTGACAAAGCTATACAAGCAATGCCTAATGGCATTTTTGTACTACATTTTACGTATCTGTAGGTTAGTGTATAGGGTGAAGTTATTATTACATTTTTATGGTCAGTTTATATTCTGATCGAATTTATCTTAATGGAATAGTGTAAGCGTATTGTACAACATGTTCTTTGCCTCTATCTTCTACTAAACCAGAGTTTACCAGTTTCAAAAACGTTAAAGGTAAGTTTATAATGTGCAGTACGCGTTTTTATATTGTCCCAACCATAGGTCCAATATGAACTCAATCACAACAGCACTGTGCCACATCAAATACACAAACTAGACACTACTCCGCAACATATGGCTACCATGAGCTTATTCCGAACTTGGGTATCTGCATGTGCACAACTAGGTGGTATAGACATCCACAGTGTATTTCAGCAAAAGGACCCATCCGATCCCTGTAAAGCTGGTTCCAATCAGCACCCATCCGTACATGGTGAAACACTATGTACAACTCATACCCTAGATTATCAGAATACAAACTAATGTTCAACATTCTAAAAAGGAAGTTCTCAAAAAGCAGACAGAAGCAAAAAGGACATATGGTCATACTTGAATGTTGTGCAACACTTCATTAACACAATTGTTAGCACAACTTGCAACACCTCAAGTCATCTCCAGTGTCAGATGTTACGACTTCTTTGTAAAAGCTTTAAGATTTGGAGAAAAGGTACCTGATGATACCCCAAAAAAGGACAACTGGCTCTCAACATGTTCTTTGCATATTGTATCATACAATGAAAACTAAAGCAGACCGTGAAAAAAGGGTGGAAAATATTTCTTCCTCTGCATGACAGCTCTCCTTTAATTTACTGCATTCTGTTACAAACACATAATCCAACACTGTGAGAAATAAACGCTATTTTATGGATCTAAGTATTTAGTGAAACCAAAGACAATGAGAAAATCACCTTCCCAATCATACAGCAGAAGTCCTGTGATTGAATGAATCAAAAGTTAACACCACAACATATTAAAGGGACAGATTAAGTAATTAATTGTCAAAATTGTAGGGCTTATTAAAAACAAGAGTATCATCACAAAATATTTCTTATGAATGCTAGACACTACAATAAACAAGAAATTGTCAAGCTCATCTATGAGAAACATTTAAGTGGGAGGAAAAAATTAAAACCATCTCCAAGTAACATGCCTTGCTCCTGTTACTAGAAATAATATAAAACAACACCAACAGCACTAATGCATTTCAATACCATAGTCTATGGGCACAGGTAACCTGCTCTTGTGCAGAAGGGTTTAGCTTCTGAACAGCACTGTCCCACATCTTCTTTGGCCTCATGAATCACATTCATGAGGGGAGAAGAGACTGAGATTATCATTATTACTGAACCAAGACATACATTATCCCCACCGTCACTCTTTGAGAGTTTACAGGAAGAGAATGAACAGCACAGTGGAAGATCTATAACAGTAAGGTACCCCCATATCAATGCAACAAGGTGTGGTAAATACGGTTAAACAATACTGAAGGGTTTTTTAGTACTAGGTTCTTTGTTAGATATTATCAGCTACTTGCTGATAGCCTTTCAGGCTCAGTAAGAATGAATATGGAAATCAAGATTTAACTTAGTCTTTAAAACAATTGCTGAAAATTATTTTAAGAGTAGTTATTTGGTTTATGTCAGTATGATTCCTTTTATACAGATGGTCATTCTATTTTGCATCTAGATTGTCATGGCAGCATTTAATATTCTGCAACAAGAATCTGCAACATAGCACTTAGAATACTTATTTCCTCAATGTGAAATCAGAAACAGTGATTAAAAAAAGCCTTGCTTTATGGTTCAAATGTACTACAAAAAAATGTTCCCAAGAAACATCTGGTTTGTATTCACACCCGTTTGGTTTAAATACATATATCAACAGATAATCCTCATATTCCAAGTCTGAGTGAAAACAGACCTTTTCAGCAAATTCAGCCTCACCCTAATTCCTTCTGAAATAAGTGACAATTTCTACTTTACTGGGTGCAGAATATTATCTGCTAGTGATAAAACTATCAATAAACTTAATGTTACCTTAAATAATCAATTCTTACCTCATCCCATTATCACTGATTTTAGTGACACAGGAACATATTCTAAGGGATCATTAAATAAACAAAGCATATGCCTCTTTAGATTTGAAATTATATTTTTCAAAGAACCACCAAGAAGCATAAAAACGAATCACAATAACCTTTATTACAGATGCGCTCACTTTCAACAGCTGAAGAATTTCTTTCAGTGCTAAATAACTTAGCATTTAAGCAGAACAGCAATCACGAAACAAGAAAACTCTACAGCAGTTAGGAAGCAGCAGAAGAGTATAACCTGGATTTCTTTAGCTCCATTTTCAAGCCCTTACAAAGATTGAACTAAAGACAGCGTAACTGCCCAGGAGGCAGGCGGGACACTACACTGTAATCACAGTTAGCAAAAGCAATCCAAATTACAGAAGTTAAAGCAAACCCCGATATTTTTATGTACTGTGTTTAGTATAGCACAAAGATTAAAAATCATTATTTTTCCAGATTACAGAGGACTTTTTAGGAGCTAAGGTAGCATGATGAATTATTGCAATTCATTTTTCTAAAATGTGAATAAAACTATGATAGATTATGTGAAAAAAATAAGTTCTCAGTAGTCTTGAATAACATTCAAGCAATATGCAACTCAATCCTTAAAACCCATTCTATTATTTACAACATAAATCAAATTTAAAATCTTAAAAAAATATATGTATCAACTTGTAATGAGGGATGTTGTATCACTGAAATGCACTTTCCAAAGTAAGTTAGTGATTTTACTGGGAGGAATCAAGCTTTTCTGGACAATCTTTCAGTTCCAAAAAGTATGCAAAGTTATAGACGAAAGTCATTTAGAAAGCCTTCGAAGACTGCTTACAACAACACAGATGTAAACCTGAGTTCAAGCACAAATCAATGACCAGAAATACAATTTACATACCTGGTACCAGCGGAAAGGCAGTAGGCTACAAACAAGATTAGTACATTGAAATGATCTGAAAAGTAGTTACTGAAAGGCAATCAAATACGTTTTTAAACTATCTTCCCTTTTAAAATTGTGTAGGTTGTGTGTTTTAGCAGACAAATCTGTGGCTTCTGATCCCTATGAAGGAGGGAAACCAAGAACAAGCAAACTCTCCCATCCAAAAACCTATACATCCAGTCCTCCATCACTTCAGTCAGCAAGAACGGTCACCGAGCTCAACGGGGACATGATCACACCCCACTTGGAAAGCAGGTTTATCTTATTTGCATTACTTTTAAATGTAGGGCAGAAAGAAGATAACACCTCAGATTCATTCACTAATAAAGTATTTTGAGATATAAAGATGCAGAAAAGTAGGATTAAATTCTCACAAAGCAACAATTCTTTCCTCCAACGTAAGCCATATGGTGCATTTCTGCTAATAATATTTCTATAGTGCCTCAACACATGTTTGTGCATGGGTTTGCTTCTGCTTTGCATTCAACTAAATGAGTAATAGATTAAGGATTTCTTCTAAGTATTGTGCTCATTTAAGATAAATGTTCCATGGTACACAGTGCCCTGTTGTTCTGGAAGTTTCAAAATGGTAGTCATGATCCACTGAGTCCGCTTCCAAATCCTCACATTTACTAAGGCATTCCAAAGCAAAAGACAAGTTCCAAAGAATGTATGAATCTAAACAGTTACAAAGCCAGAAACCCTTGGGGAAAACAATGGGGTTTTAACTTGTTTTAAACTTCCTTACACAACTGTTCCTGCCTTGCAGAATATATTTGCTATTGCAATTTAGAGCATACTGCAGCTGTTTCTTTATGAACTTTATCAATTAAGTTATCCACATTTTCTTGGTAACAGTTGAAAAGCGGAGTTCCAGACCATGGGCAATCCTAGATGCCAGAGCGAACAAACAAACAAAAAACCAAGGACCCAGTGGATACAGAGGAAGTGACAGGAAGTTTTAGAAGAAATAAACTAAAGAATAAACAAACTGAACAAAAGTTTCAAGAGTCTGAGCTGCATGAAGATTTATGTGAAACAGTTTGACTTTACAGTCTTGGAAACTTTGATTTGGGGGTGGAGAGGAAGGTGAGGACAGGCAGGATTAGAATGAAGAATGCAGCAACAGGACTTAATCTATTTCTGATCTTTGTGAGTCACATTTCATGTAAAGTTGTAAGTTACACTGTTGGTAAACAGCAGCAGCAAGAAGTAAAGAAATTTTGTGTTTCATTATCATGATAAACACTACCAGGTAACAATCCTGCACTGACATTATGAATAACTAGTTGACAAAATGTCATTTAGAAATTCACAGACTTATAAAATAGTTTAATGATAAATGAAAAGCTATGATAACCTTATGATATTAAAGTTTGCTTAATTCAAGGTAACCATCACAAAATTTGTTAGAGCTGAATAGTTTGAACTCTTACCAAGATCTGAGGACAGAAATAAAGAGACTTTTTTGATAGGTTATTAAAATTTTCAGTAATGTAACAAATGTCACAAATGGAATACATTGATTTGTGAGTCTATTAGAGTACAGCAGATGCTATGAAAAGCCATATTGTTTCAGTTCATACAGATGCTGCAATATCTGTTCTCAAGAAAGTAGTAAAAGGTCAAAATAAACAGGTAAAGCCTTTAATTTGTAATTTCTATTTATCTTAGGCATTTACTTAAACAGTCTTAACGTTATGCTCACCACACTGCTGTGAAGTACAAAACATACTATCTCTATTTGTCAGAAAGTATTCAGTGACTTACCTAAAGCACCCTGTAGACTATACATTTCCTAAATTTCTTGCTCACATCTTAACTACTCTTTTCTACCTCAAAAGAAAAATGCTCAGGATCTCTGATAATTCTGCTTACACTTATTCAGAGAAAGGAAGTTAACTAAGGAATAAGATAAAAATGATTTCTCCATTTCTCAGAGAGACACAAATTCTTGACTTTGCTGCTAGAAAAACAGGAGGGTCCCCTAAAGAAGAAAACTACAGGATACTGCTTCACTAAGGGCTGTTCATAAGTAATGGGAGAACTGTACACACTAAGGGATTTGTAAACATTTTTAAACGTTAATTTTCTCATATACCTTCATCATCCAAACTATACTCACTTCTGCAAGAACTTTTTATCATGTCCCTTCTTGAATCCCATCTTCCCTCATTAGATTCACAACCACAGTAATAAATAGCTTTAAGGGTAACTGCCATCCTCCACCTTGCATAACCTAACCATCTAATGAGAAAATGGTATTTCAAATGCATCATGCTTTCTCTAGAATGAAAAAGCCAGGCTGCAAGAACTGACTTGACATTCAGCTCTGGTTCATGCTAAAAGGAAAACCTTATGATTATAAAGGAGAGAAAGCAGCACATTTAAGTCACAGATATAACTCCCATCTACTGTTTTGGAGAGCTCCCACAGGAAAAAAAAGACAACCACAAATCAGAAGTGTAATGGACAAATCTCCTCTATAGTCACAGGAAAGGTGCAGTTGTAGTTTAGCAACAAAACAGCAACTCCTTCAGGCAGAACTAAATTACAAACATCATACTGAGAAACAATAAATAAATAAATAAATAAAATTCACTCATCCTGTACCCTCAGGCTTATAATTAAAGGGAACTCATAAGAGATCCTTTTCATTGCTTGAAAACAAAGAGCACTGTTAAGTCAGGGAATACAGATCTCTTACTTAACTTCCAGCAGAAACTTCTTCTAGTCTGCCCTGAAAATGGATTCCAGATGTAAAGAAACAGAAAAAAATATATCTCTTTTTTTATCAGATAAATAGATCTAAATTGTTAAATATATGTGGACCTTCCTAAGTCTCATAAGAATTAAAATACCCTATTATGTTAAAAAGCTAGATGCTTTTAGAGAAAAGAGTAATTAGCACTTAGAAATGAGGAGGAGCCTTAATCATCTTAATCATCATGGAACTGGAAGAACAGCTGTTAATTATTGCATGTGGGAAAGCAAAGGGCTGACAGGAAGAATAATGACAAAATTAAGTACCAAATTTATGTTTCTGTTTAAACCACAGTTTAAGTGTTCATCTGAGTTAAAAAATAAAAAAAAAAAAAAAGCTCTGGGCTTGTGTTTTGGAAGCATTCCATCAGTCCACTTGTATTGCCTTGTGAAAATATTCTCCATCTACTGACTGGCCGTTTCTGTCCTTCAGCTTGTGAGAGCCACTCTAATGCCTGGTAGCTACTCAGGTTCATCCCAGTAATTGCCATGAGGACAGTTATGAAAGTCATGTACATTCAACAAGTACCTCACATTCTGGGATGGGAATGAGTAGGATCCATAGATAGTGGTAGCTCTGCTATAGAGGGCATTTAGTATGCAAGGCTCACAAGGTCCGATTCTGCTCGGTATTCACTGACTTCTAGGAAGGTTGTTTCTGATGGGCCACCACCTGAAAACTAAGAAAGGCAAAAAGAAAATTCTGCGAAAGAGTATTTTCAAAGCATAGGACTTTTTTCCAGGATAAGGGGATTATTTAACCATTTTCCAGGAAGGTTCTAGTATAGGACAGTACAACACAGACAGATGTACAATCAGTACAGATTTTCCTTTAGAGTTACAGTAAGCTTTGCAATGGTATTCTGGAAGCTAGTTCAAGCCTGTTTCCTTGTCAGCATACAGTCATCCTTATAATAGTGATGTAAGCACTGTAAATGCCCCCTTCAGAGGGGAGGAGAGTTATCTCCGGAACTGACAATATATCCTGGGACTGTTTTGTTGCACTTAAAGCAATTAATTGTGCAACTACATGTATAACGGTCTGAATAACATTCCGTTTGACAGGTGTGATCATAGGAGCGTGTAACCAGAAACAGCTTAACGGAAAAGGATCAGCTATTACATTTTTGGAGGCTAATGAAGCAAGACAGGTTTTTGATGGAGAACAGCTTCACCATCCTGATTTTAGGAACAGCACAATTTTTTTTTTTTTTTGATACAGGTTTCCAGAATTTCTCTTTAAAAGAGCTGACAGTGAAAGGCTTGTATTCCTAAAAGGTTGTCCACTCCTCTCTTCCTCTGTACAATTCAACCTAATAAAAGACACAGCCACTCTTTACTAACCATACCACCTTCCCTTGGAATGCTCTGTGACAGCAGTTTTTTAACTTAAATTTCTACTGCACCATGTTATCATTACACTGCACAACAAAGCCCTTCAAATCAGATATGCAACTTCTGTGAACACATGCTGCTTTATCACAATAAAAGACTGAAAAAGGATTGCCAACAACCATTCAGCTACCTTTCCTACTGCACTGCCACATACAAAAGGCTGAATCTCTCTTTAATTTTCCAGTCAAGACTAGCTAAGTCTATGCAAAAGCACTTGGAAATAATCTCAAAATCACTACTTGGCTAAACTGTGGAATGAAAATATTCCCATTTTAGATTTAGTTCAAGTTAGTTTAGATTAGTACAGATTAGTCTAGATTTAGTTCAACACCTTTATCTTTCAAATACAAAAAAAAAAAGTTTAAGAGCTTGTGCATTCTGATTCAGACACAACAGCCCCATGGGGACAGAAGCTGGCACACTCGTTTTGCCTTCAGTCAATTTTAACCTAATACACAGCTCTTTTCTAGAGACCTTTATTTGCTGGTATTGCTTAACTCTTAGTAAATTCTTCTAGGTCTTTTACCTGATCACAGTTACTAGTGGACCAGAAGCTACTTGCTGATAATGTAGTTCAAGCTCCTTGATTCATAGGGTCCACCACATTTTTCTTGAGCTCAAACAACCTGAGAAGATGCCATCCCAAACTGAAGATCTATTGGCTGCCTGGTCTGTATACAGAAAGCAACAGCTTCAGGAGACAGACATACAGTAACTGACTTTTACACCCAATTTCTCATAAAAGGCATCTGCAGAAGGCTCAAAAGGACCCAGCAGCTTTATAACACCCATTTTTGAAATACGAAATTTACATGAACAAGTAGGTAAGCATTGTCTAACAAATACTACTGTTAAAAATAGTTTATTAAAAGTAGCCCAAATATCCTTTCAAACATACAATCATTATATATATATATATTTTTTTTTAATGTAGGACAATCCAATTCTTAGCAAAAAGGGAGAAGAGACAAGGCCAGATTCTGAAGGGGATTGCAAACACTCCCAAGCTTTGGTCTTTCACTGAAAGAGTACATGGTGGCCACAAAGACGAGAGAATATCCTCAGGCTGTTCTTGACATAGACGGACTTGGCAACTGCAATAGAAATGAAAGAGCATCCTAATAAGATTCTAGAGCTGATCTACTGCTGTCATTGCTATAGTTAAGAGAAAGGCTGTAACATAAATGGCATCCCCAACGTGATATTTATGTAATAATTAATTGTGGGGAATGCCATGTTCCAGTGGGCGTAGAAATTATCCCCTCGGGTAATAATACATTGCTCTTCGTTACTGGGAGAGCACAGTACTGGAACAAAAGCACCATGGTTTGCTGTTTTGCTCTTGCTCTCAGCGTAAGACAGTTATTCTTTCACACAGTACCCCTCAAAGAGAGGTTAAGTAACCTCGCAGGCTCTGTTGCTGATGCCAAGTAAAGGAAAACCGATAGCATCGCACAAAGCCTCCTCTCTCTGTTTCAAGAGCTATAAATTCAGCCGGAGCCGTTGACCCCCATGACTCAGAGCATGACTATCCGCAGAAAACGCTCCAGCCACGGCCCCGCGCCCCGCGGGGCGGGCAGGGCTGCGCTGGGGCGGGCTCTCTGCCCGCTCGCCCACCCCCCCTCAGCCGAGGGGGTGACTGGTCCCGCTCCCACCCGGCCGGCCTCCGCGGGCTCCTCCCAGAGCCGCGGGCTCCTCACCTCTGCCCACCGTCCCGGCCCAAGCCCCGGAGGACGAAGCCTCCTCAGCCGCCGCAGGAGCCCGGGCGCGGCCCGGTCGCCAGGCAACCGCCGGCGGCTCGCTGCAAACACCGCCATGCACGTGACATGACGCAGCACGCAGAGTCCCAACGACTCACGACGCGGCGGCGCCCCCGCATTACGTCACCTCGCCTAACGCTGAGGAGTGCTTATAAATAACTGGAGGGCGGGCGCACGCGCCCTGAGGGTGCCGGGAGGAGGCGGGGGGGGCAGAGGAGGCACTCGGGAGGAGCCCAGCAAGGCGGTCACCGCCGACGCGGCCGCAGCTACGCCCACCGGCCACCGTACTCCCCACCCTCACCTTCTATTTTTATTCCTTTGTTTCAAGTCCCCGCCCCTCCGCCGGCAACCGTCGCGGGAGAACGGGATGACGCCATCCGCTTCCCGGAACGATGACGCGTCGCGGGGAGGGGGACGGGCACTGGAATGCGCGCGGGGCTTCGCTGCCTTAAAGGGGCAGCGTCCCCCGGGCCCGCCCCTAAGTGGGTGGTGGCGCTGATGGACGGGCGCAGCTGATGGGGGTTGGGGGGTTCGCGGAGCCGCCGCTCTCGACCCCGCTCCAGCCCCCGGAGCACTCCCGAGGGGCCGGACTCGGGCGGCGGGAGCAGGGTCAGCCCCGAGAGGAGCGGGCGGGTGCCAGGCTCGGCCCGGCGGTCGCTCCCGGAGGGGAGCCGCCTTGTCCATGAATGTGACCCCTCCTTGTGGGCAGGGGTCGTCCCAGGTTGGGGGTCGGGCCCGAAACAGTGGGGTGCTGTCATGGGCGCCGTCTGGGGTCTTCCTCCCCCCGCTCTCCTGGGCAACTCGTCGGACGAGGCCACGAGCGGCATCGGCTGACACTACTCGGGTTTTGTATTTAGCGGTTCTCTTAATCACCGCTAATGCTCCTTAAGACTCCTGTAGAACAGTTCCCCGAGGCCTGGCTTCTCTGCCGGAGTCCCCTGCCGCCATACGTCTGGGTTCAGGGAGGAGAGAAATGCCAGGTCCTGCCGCAAAGCAGCAGCATCCCATGGACAGCGTCGGTCTGACTTGGTAGGGCAAACCACAAATACACATCGCTAATAAAACAAGGCTAGTTTACAAAGAAAGCAGTCCTTGATGTATTTTCTAGATACTTCTAGCTGAAGCTGAGAAGCACCAAACACTACAGCAAAGGCTTTCTAGTGATACGTTAAGTGTGAACATGCTTGACGTAATAAAACACAAATTTTAACTCATCCAAGAGCTGAGGGCTTCAAACTGCAGGTATTGCCCATAGTAGGTTATGTCTGGATCAGGGATGTGCTCTGAAATAAAGCCCCCCACTCACTATAAGGTCGAGATGATGCTGTGGCATCATATTTAGATCATGGCTCGTAGGGAAATCTAGGGTGCACTTAGTCACCTATGGCATGACCTTATGGTCCCACTCAATTTAGCAACAACAGTTGGTTTCTTACAGGGCATGTGAGATTTAATTTATTAAATGAGTTTCTAGGATAAGTGGAGAGAAAGTCAGAAAAGGCATGAGATGAGAAGTCAGCAGATGAAGGGGAAATGCTTAGAGGGATGGAGCTCCCAGAAAAATGTAAGTCTTGTCTCCTAAGCTTCTCAAATAGGATGTTAGTATAAATGCAGTTACTATCAACAGGTATTTTTTTAATACATTGCCCTGAGTGATTTTTTTTTGTCCCAACTTAAATTATCTGGTCGTGATTTTCATTTCAGTTTTTGCCTTTTGCTTACTATCAAGACGTTTTTATTGAATATCCCAGTGGGATCTGTTGGAATACTAAAACTCTCGTGTTGAGAAAATGATGTTTCAGCCATCTGAAAATAAATGCCTCCATTTACGTTCAGATGGTATATCTTATTCATCAGGCTGGCATGTGGGAATATTGATATATGTTTGAGCATGTAAAGTCCTGGTAGGCAAATACCGGAGTTACTTGCCTTTGTATATTACCGGAAAAAAAAAAAAAAGAATGCTGCAGCTTAGCCCTGAGATAGACAGTGTGCCACAGATGTATGTCCCCATATTTTTTAACTCCAGAATGAATTCCACTCTTTCTCTCCCTTCAGCTGCTTTAAGTTAGGATAAGTTACATTACAAGAACTTTCAGCTTGTTGAAGAGCTTCCAGCTTTTTGCATTATGATCCAAAAGTGAGCTAAAAAGGTGGTGGTTTGTTTTTGGTTTTGTTTTCTTTTTTTCCTAAATGATCACTTGCGTTAGCTAAACCAAGAAAGAGGTAGAATTAATAAAACTTTGTAGATGATTGAAATGTAATCTAATTAAGATGTCAATTTAAATAAATCACGTCCTGCCATTGGAACTAAATAATGAATGTCAAAAAGCTGTTTATGTGCAAAAGATATCTGTGAAGTTTTCCTGCTAAACTACTTCTTTAAAAATTCAGTATGTTTCATTCTCACTCTTAAAAATAATTGGGCAGCTATTCTCTTACCAATTTTGTTTCAGTGAATCTGAATTTGATTGTCATGCAAGCTTCCTTATGAGTCATTATCATAATTTCACATCACTCATTAAATGAAAGTTGTTTTTCCCCCTAAATCTCCTAACCTACTTCTGTTATGCCAACAGGAGCATTCAGAAACTGGCACTAAGGTGCAGTTCTGATACTAGTTTTCTGTTTCCCTGTGACTCATTTGACATTAACATAATTATGTTACAGGAGTCAAAGTGATTTTCCAACTATGAGTAATGCACAATACTAGAGCGAATGTTTACAAGACACCGAGGCATATCAGCTAGCTGAAGTAACCAGCTGCTGATAACAGCTGAAGTAAGTTGGGGAATTAAAAAGTCTTATAATACAATTATCCTTCTTTGGCACTCGGTGTCATGTACAGCCGTGAGGTAGGTCATGTGCTCTGCGAGGAAGGATCCAGAAGCAGCACTGTGCCGTAACAGGGAGAAGACTGAGCCCGTGGGTAGTTCGCACAAGAAGTTTTCATAGTTTTCTTCCCACTTGCATATTTATGACAAAGTCGTGCTCAAATGAGAGCAGTGATCTTTTCAAGAAGTGGCTATATTTACCAGAGTTCATTTCAAGACGCAAGTGACACGCATCCCCTCAGCCGGGAAAACAAGATCAGAATGAAAGAACAACAAAAAAATTATGAGGTCATCTCACAAATATTTTGAACCATATGTATATGAGTAACACAAAGAAAGAAAATAACTCAAAATTGAAAGCCCTTACCAAGATAAGGTATCTTTTCTCTTTAAGAAAAGTATCTATCTGCAGGCTAGTGATAATGTTGCAGAGAATAATTACAATGAATATGATCTGAATAAATAGCAGAAAATGTAACTATAAAATGTATAAGTCATAAGAAAAAATATAAAAATAAAATAAAACCTTAGTGAAGATGACTTGTTTCAAGCATTCCCCAAATTATTTAGAAATCACTGACTTCTCAGGATATTTTAAAGTAGCTGAGAAATAGTTTTGGTTTGGTTTTTTTTGAAATTGTTTGTTTGTTTAAAAGTAGCTTTTGAATGAAACCAGGGCACTTTCTATTTAGAAATTCGACAACTTTAGCTGGATATCCTTCTGATGAGACCCTATTCAGTAATGTGCTGATCACCCAGAACATCACTGGTTTCATAAGAGCTGAGGACATTTACTATCTCTTAGGATTAGCCTGTGAAGGTAGAAATCTAATTTTGAAATACCAACACAAACTAACTACAATTTGCTGGAGTACTAGAGCTGAAAATAACCAGTTAACAACTTACCTATAAAATACCTCAGTAATACAAGTGGGAAAGAGGGTCAAATGCAGAAAGTACGTGCTGATAGCAGAACTGCTAGCAGAAAGCGTGTTTTCCAGGGGACGTACTCAAAGAATTCAGAAAAAAAAAAAATTCCATGTCACACCTCATTCTTTATTTCACGAGAAAATCTGCTGAGTCCAGATACTTGGTGTGCTCGAATTATCGTCACTGGCTCACAGAGCTGGGTGGGGACCAGAACTGGTAAAAAAATTATTTGTGGCTGAGGAAGGCTGGACAAGAAGAGATTTGCCACAGTACCTTGCATTGACAACACTCCCCATCTGTCAGGAGAATCAAGACTTGGAGGTTTTCTGTTTTCTCTGCTGTGGTTTTCATGTTGCATGACTTCAGGCAAACTCTAGATCTGTTTCCTCCAGTTTGTCCACCTCTTACTTATTAGGAGATGTAATGTACCTGATGTGCAGAGTGGCTTTGGATGGCAACTGCTACAACAACCAGAATGTATTTAACATGTTGATAAAATTACAGAACCCAAAGTAAACATAAACAGATCATCCCATTCCCCATCAACAGAAGTAAATTCCCATAGCACAATTTACAGTCTTAAATTTAATCTGATTTTCTATTTGCTCATCCAGGACTATAGTTTTATAATTACAAATATCCAGCTCTGTAGCATGCTGTGCCATTGGGTTTACATCTATTTTCATTGCTTTTAATTACCAGTATCCCTAACTACCAAAACTCAACCCTCAGCTCAGGTTACTGAAACGCACTGCAGTATTACCAGAGCAGGTTCCTGTACTACAGATGTATATTGTGTTAATCCTTATAGTAATGCATGACAGGAGATGTTTGTAATATAGTTCTGCTCAGCTCCATACCTACCTGGAGTCCTCTAATGAAGCAGTCTTGAAAGCAGTACCTCTGCAATGCTCTGCTTTCTCACTCAGCTCCAGAAGAATTTTCTTCTTATAATGATTTCCAGGGCAGCTGCACCCTCCTACTTCTCTCTTGAAAGAACTACCATTTAGTTGTAACACTTATTTAGCATTCTGCGGTGACATGCAACCTGTGCAAATTCCAAGTGTTTAACCTTTGTTCCTTGCTGAAGCTTTGAGAATTAACTTAAAATAGCAGAATGAAATAGGCACTGAGGGGAGTTTGCTGGAAGTAACTGATAAAATCTTGCAAGTACTGCCTGCCCTTACTGGTTGGTTGAGTTTTTTTGTTGTTAGCTTGTTTTTCAAGCTGAGCTCCCAAAACAAAATGTTCAAACAATTATTCACTATAGAAAATCACAGTGATTTTAGAAGGCAAATAGACATAAACCGATCCATCGGATTTAGCTTAGTTTCTTAATTGGAGAAAAAATAGCTGATACTACTTTTCTGAGTTTTCAGAATATATATATCTTGTAACCAGGCCCAATGTTTCTATAATAAAAATAGCTATCTTACTGATAACTACTAACATGTCACTCTGAATTAGCATCAGAAAACAGAATTGTGAGTGCATACCCACACCAACAGCAATGAAAATAATTTCATCTCATTTCTTACCTGGATGAGGCCCCAGTGGCATTGTCTTCCCTCAGTCTGGATGGAGCAGCACTCGATGCTGCTATATCTCAGTGCAGAACAGCCAGGAGGACACAAGCAACCTCCTCCACAGCTGCCAAGGGATTTGGGAGCATGGATGTTAATGTCAGACCATCACCACCATGGTAAAAGTGAGCAGACCTGTGAGGAACATGAACTCTGTTAGGAAATACTCAGGGAAACCCTCGGATGAACAGCAAATAATTGCTGTCTGGGATGGTGATGGCTCCCCAGCACACTTATGGGCTGAGAAGGGCTGAGGTAGTGTGAAAACAGACAGGCAGCTTCAGCATGGGGTGACCTGGCTTTTTCATGTCTGTGGGCTAGAAAGAGAAGAACTGGTTGGGGAGGGCTCCCAGGTTTTCCCCATGGGGCAGCACAGGGAAGTTAACTGCCTCTGTGGAGAGATTTGCTCACTGAAGTCAGCAAATACTGAAGCTGAGACTTTGTTCTACTACACGAGGAGAACCTTCTGCACCAGGGGAGATGCTGCCAGAAAAGAGGAGTTTTCCAAATTTTCCTCCCGCAGTAGCCCTCTCTCTAAAGGTTTCTTCCATGAGGTTGTGTGTCCAGTCTACCATATGACTCAATACTTTTTAGAAATATTATATATTGTAATAAATATATTTAGAAATCTTATATGTTGAAATATATATCTCAGATAAAATATGTTAGATACAGATTCATTTTTATAATTTGTTTCATATAATGGCTTCTAGAAAACTGAATGTAACACGGTATTAACACTGAAAAACTAGACATTAGATTTTTGCTGTATTAAAGCCCAGTCCTGCTAACACCTATGTGTGTGCTTAAATTTAAATATATGAGTAATATTGGACTCAATGGGATTCGAGCATGATCAGAATTAAGCATGACTGAAAGTGTTTCGAGGTCAGGATTTCCAAATTCTTTCACTTGTTTAGAATAAAAAAACCCCACAAACTAGTAACTGCTCATTCACATAATAAAATTGCAGTGGTGTTTATGTTACTGTAATTTTATAGGCGAAGCATTTTATAAAACAAGTTTATATCATACTTAACAAAATGAAACAGTTCAGTGCTGTGATTACCTGCCTAAGTGCCTGTATTTTCTAGTATGAAAGAGAAATCCTTACTTTAACATATTCATTATCAGCTGGGATGAATATGGTTACTTTAGAATAAGGTGGCATGTTTCAAAGTAGAAGTGATTTTTTTTTTTTTTTTTTTTAATGTGTTAGTTTCATTTTTCTATCAACACAAGTTTGGTATTTCCAGAAAAATCCAAAACTAAACAGGATTTTACTTTGGGGTGAAAATATGCTTTTTGTTTACAAAGTGTACTGAACTTTGCTAAATCACTCATAAAAATGTTTATGTGATTGTTCTGTCACATTGCAAGTTCAAAATAGGTGATTATGAAGGCACTGAGACTTTCTCCTCTCTAAACATTTTCTCACTGCTTTCTAAAGGGGAGTTGTCCCTGGTGGTTGTGAACCTGGATCATCACAGGAGAAAACAAAATAGTTTCTCACACTTTGTTAATAATTACTGTCCTTACTGTGTAATGTAAGCTTACTGAAAAGGCTCAGGAGCCAATGGAATTCCCATAAAACCTCGGCCACACAAAATTTAGTCACAGCAATACCTGACTTCTAGATCCCCTGTCTTACACATCTCGATCCTCAGCTGGAAGACTTCAGGTGTCACCACCTTAAAGTGGCTCCCAGATCAACCACCAAGGTGTGCAGGGAGCAGCTCAGCCTCCCCAGGGGCAGATGGGGGACCTCTTGTAGGGAAACATCGTTGTTCTCTTGAGAGCTACAAACCTGAGATCTCTGCCTATCTCTTATTTTTAATTTAGCAAAGCATCACTCCTTTCTTGCAAACACGGGTGAAAGGATGAGGTAGTGCTGCTTCCTTTAACCATTCAGTAGGGATATGCAAGAGCCAGATTCAGTTCCACTGACTGTCTAAGGAGGTTTAATCTCCTAGTTCTTTTGATCTGGGAGGCTGCCTGAGCTATCATGCTATAGATGGGGAGAGGAGCACCCTCCATGCTCCTTCTGAGGCCATGCAGAAAACAGAGAGAGGACAGCTGGCTCAGTATTCTAGTCCTCACTCCCAGGGCTGCTCAAATATTTTACACAAGCAGCCTTTTTGAGCAGAAATAGAGCCCTCTTCTCATTTCTTTGAAGCAAGTACCCTAAAAGGCACATGGTCTTTCAGAGAAAGACATGACTACCCTGTGCATAGGCATGATCAAAAAACACATTCCTTGGAGGATCTAGGAGAAGATTTAGTATCAGGAACCCACTGGACATAGTCCTGAAGAAGGCTTCTAGCTAAGTAGCAGATGTATTTGAGCACCCATGTAGAAATGAAACTTTGAAGTGTGTAGGAACATGAAGGTTGCTGACTGCAGCACATAGGGGATCTGGCTCTTTATAGCCCTAGGCAAGGGTTTTCTCTAAAGGAGCTTCTGATTTCCTTGTTTTAGGTTTCTACAGTTTGTCCACTTTAAAGCTGCCATCCTAATCACTCACAGGAGAGGGATTGAAAAGGAGGAGGATCCAGATCTCCTGTGGCTGATGGCTGTGGTTCTGCATGCCATCTTTGCCCTGAGCAGCTCTCAGGAGAAGCTCACAGAAAGGATATTTCCACTTTAAAATGAACAAACTATAAATATTCCAGTAAAAGGAAAGGATACGTACTGGGTGAACTTTGAGATGTGCTCCAAAAATATGTTGCTGACCTCCCACTTGACATAATCTGTTTCCCTATTAAACTGTAATATAATTAGGGCCTGCTGTAACCCTGCAACTGGTTTAATGCTTACATCAATGGAAATGTGGACTTGCAGACTGCAGTGGGAATAAGGTATACATGTAAAGTCTAAAATAATCCATGCCATAGTAGAAGGAAGAGTAGCCAAAAAAGACACTTACCCATCCTACCTTGTGAGATATTTAGGTGTCTTATCACATAAGTGTAAATGGGTGTTAGGCCAAAGGTCTAAAAAGGTTAGGCTCAGCTTTCTTTTCATTTGTGCAAATGAAGTGCAGCTGAACTGGAGTGCATGAAGGCAGATGGGGAATTGAAAGGAGAATTGGGGCCAAAATGAACTGAGATCTGTAGTTGAGGGCAAAGACTCTTGTATCAACCAAAGAGGGGATTTGGAAAATAGGTGATGACTGTGCTGGTGCTAACCGTAATGCTTATAGTTGATGACTGTTAGCTCATTTCATCTCATCTCCTGTAGCTGCTAAATTTCACCCAATAACCCTTCTATTGAGCTCTGAGAGACATGCAGCAGGTGCCTTGAGAGACAGTAACAGGTCGTGGACTAGGGTAGTAGAAGAATGGTGATTATAACCCTCACAGGTTTTGTAAGCAGGACACTTGGGGCAGACACATTCACAAATAAGTAATATTCAATGAATAGATTATGTCAGGAAGACACAGGATGTTAAAGTTTCCCCCTTACACAGTTTACAGGAAAGAGTTTAGAGAGGAGGCCCAAAGCTCTGTCCTACCAATACCCCACGGTAGGAATACCCATGATGGAGAAGATGTTGCATGGGTGCACTGGTGACCTGAGCAGCCAGGCTGTGGCCAGAAATGCTGCTTTTACAACACCTCTTGTAAAAATATGTATCATGAGCTTTAAAAAAGGGAAAAGGATAGTGTTTAAACGTATATTCACATTGGTGATGAAACCTACAAACGCTTAGACATCTTCATGGATATTTAAAGGATACAGAGCATTAATTTTCACAAAAAAAAGAATTATATTCTTTATTATTATTATTTTTAAAAATCATAGTGACCTGTTAGAATTGTAAACCAAACCCCAACAATTCAAGTAGATGTTTAATGTCCATGCTCTGCAAAGAAAACAGTGTGCACATTGCACTTGCTGTGGAAGCCTTTTTTCATTGCAAGCGCTCTCAACCTAACACATGGCTGATTTACAGCCTGAGTTCAAGAGATTGTACAGACCAGTAAGGAAATTGTTGAGAAAACTTTGAAACATAAACACCCACTTGTGCACAAAGTGCAAATCACCTGTTAAAAAAAAAGACCTGTCAAATTTAGTTGCCTGCTAAGGTACGTATTCTCTCTGCTTTATATAGATGCTTTGAACACAAAATAAAACCGTCAACAAAAAATATCAAGGTAAACCACCCCAAGCCAAATCCTTGGGTAATGAAATGATGGCACTTAGCCAATTCGTATCTGTGAGGAGTTCATGGCTTGTTTTGAGTACTCTGTTATATCTGTAGTTTCTGCTCCAGCCATGAAGCTAATGATTTGTCTGACTGGTTAGAGTAGTGTATAAATGGTACTAACAGATGCAGCCTCACTAAAGCCAGGAAGCATAACACTGAGCCTAATTTATGGTTTTCAAACAAGTCATAGGACTGATCCTCCAATCCCAGCTTGAGCAAAACTCCTTCTGAAGTGTGGGGTACAGCTATAAATTCAAAATAGAGTGCCAGGCTGGGCTGGGGGCTGCCTGATACCTACCTGTACCAAAACACACATGCCATTTGGAAGTAGACCTAACTAAACTTTTCACAATTTTTCTGATACAGTGTGTAGTATCTTGGCTCATGCAAGGGCAAGAAATACTTCTGCATTAGCAAGGAAACTACCTTCCCCTTGAGAGCATGACAGGCATCTGTCTCTTTAAAATGGGATGGTAAAGCATGTTTTGCTTTGATCAGATTTCATTTAGGGGAAAAGATGATAAATTTAAATAGACATGAACTACATTTTCCCCTTATGGGAAATTGAGCCCTTAAAAATGGTAAATCCCTCCCTTAATGTGGAGCAATACAGTATTGAATTCCTGTACATAACACTCTGAAGTCACGGTGAAATCTGCTGAATACTCCTACCAGCCCTTTACAGGAGTATTTTATTTTTATGTCTTTACTTTCTCATGATGACTAATGTCTGATTGCATATCACAATCTCTTTTCTATATATAAGGGAAGAATAGTGTCTTTGGTTAACTAGGTCCTTACAGTTTTAACATAGTATATATGTTCATGCACTAAATACCACTAAAAATCCTTCACTGTTTATCTGCAAAAGCAAGCAGACTCTTGAAATGATAATCAGCAATTCTGGAGAAGCAGTCTTCTCATTATGGGCACAGCCCTGCAAAATTAATTGGGGCTGACCTTGCACTGAACTTGACAGGACTGGTATCTGAGGAGAAACTCCCACATTGGTTTTTAAATGTCTTTGTAAGTCCTGACAGTAAGAAAGCGCCTACTCTAACTAGCTCCACCTGTATCTGTTAGATTGCTTTCACAGGACAGCTTTCTGTCTCCAGAAACAATCACCAAAGTGCACTCTTGTGAACTAACCAATATTCTGCTTCACCTCACTGATCTCCTTTGGTTGGCAGGATTTTCTCCGATTTTCCTGGTCCTCAAAGCCATAGCATAAGCAAGATCATTCACATGCTTGTACAAATTATGATTTGAATAGTCCCAGGAAGCAGTGCCAAAAAAAAAAAGAAGTTATAAGGTGTAGACTTGCTAGGATACCTAACTTCTAATAGGACACCTGACTTATAATATTATCTATCTTATCTCATTTCTCTAGAGTAGTTTAATAACTCATATTTCTAAGTCTGCCTTATTCTTACATTTGCTCATACGCTGTAAAGAACCCGAGATGGTTCTGCAGAACATGGGACAAACCAACCCATTAATAACAAACAGCAATTCATACCAAACTGATCAGAACCAAACAACCAAAAAGTCTTTTTGTCCTGCAGTTACCCCAGTGAAGTTTCTTGCTTCTCTCCTCTCGTCTGTTTCTTTAGCTTGCAAAATCTCACTATATACAAACACTCTCCTACCTCCCAGTCCTGGTGCCTGCAGACCCTACGGCCTTGGGTCCATTTCTATTTCTACTTTTAGTACTATTTCTTAATTGCTGCATTTGGAGTTTAATTTCTGCTAGGAAAGCAGAGCTGATCCCTTTTTCTTCTTTATATTTTAGACTTTCACAAAGTATAACAGTAAAAATTCCTGGTGGGAAAGGCTGAGCACAGATAGAGGGATGAAAACTCTTGCAACTGACCATTAACCTCACAGAAAATGCTCTTCTTCCCAGTCATCATTGCTTATACATGACACATGTTAGCTATTCCTGCTGCTGCAGGGAGACTCACTTCAGAGTGGAAGGCTTCCAAAAATGCTTCAGCCAGCATAGCCTATGGCCTCAAATGCACAGGAGTTCATCTGGGCATGTGGGATGGTGCGTGCAAACAGACAGATATTAATCCTGTGCATTCATAGCTCAGTGCAGGAAATGTTTACCTCTAAATAACTTTCTGAAAAAGTAGGCTTAAATGGTTTGATAAATACCAAACGTTACAATTAGAGTGAAAAAGAATAATAAAAAGGCAGTTTACCTTAGAGATGGTTATAAGATACAGTGTAACATTTTTTACCAACTAGGCACTCCTCTAACATCCACTATTAATGCAGACAAAACCACCTCTTAACACTTTTCTCTATGTCAAACTTTGCTTTTATGCTCTAGGTGTCTTTAAAGTTCTTTGGGTTTTGTTTATTTTAAAAATTCAGCATCTATTCAGATTCTAAACTTCCACTGTTTTTGAAAAATAACAGTAATTACTTTACTACAGAAGTCTGTAATGAATTAATTGATCAGCCCATAAATATAAAAAACCTGCCAAAATGAGGACCCTGATAAAAGACTACAATATTATACATTGTCAGATGCTCTCATCCCAAATGTGTTAGAAGAAATACAATTCCACAGGAATAAGTAATAATATTTATAGAGGCTATTTTAAATCTTCATTAACAGCAAATCTTAAGTTAGGCAATGATTTTGGACAGGGTTTATTCAGCCAAATATTTAATTGCTGGGCTTCTCTTTACAGTTGAAAAAAATTGTCATCCCTTTTAATGATCAATATAAACCTCCTGAATATAAGAAAAACACACCCAGAATCCTTATCTGGGCTGCTAAATACTACTGTGACACATACATTAAATAGTAAGAATAGGTAATAATGCATCTAGGGAGCATCCAGCAACAAAAGGCTCAGGTCTGATGGCTGTTAGAGTGTTAATTAAAATTAGACATAAAAATAAAACAAACCAGCCTTATCTGTGATTTCCATTTGGGAATCTCAGCTACTTCAACCTATAATGCAAAGTACTATTATCCATTTCAACAGGCTGAGGAAACAAAACCAAAGGAAGACCATCATGTTATCCAAAATCACAAAGATGGTGAATAAGGAGCCCTCTCATTTCCTGACTCCCAGTACAGTAAGCAGCACTGTCCTCAGCTGCCTCATTAATAATTGTTTCCAGTGTAGAAGGATTAAAGCCTATCTACAAAGGAGGCTGGGCATGGTGAAAATTACCATCCCCATCTCTCACACTTACCATCCAACCTGCAATGCAAAGTTAAGCATCACCGTGATTGGGGCATTCATGGCCCCACACTTCCCTTTTAAACTTGGACTGGGGATTGAGCTGGTCTTTTATTAAAATGACATCAGTGAGAGCACTTGGTCTGGAGGGAAAGACCTGAACTGGGTTCTCACCTCTGTCTGAGAGGGATGAAACTCATGTCCCCTGTTTCTGAAGAGAAACCACAAACTTTGATTAGCCATGCTGTTTGAGGAATCTTACTCTAGACTTCTCCCACCCAAGCTGTCCTATCACGAAGTTACAAGCCCATTAGAAAGTAAACTAGATGGTGCCTGACTTTACAGCCTTGTGACGAAGACACACCCTGGACAAGAGGCATCCTGCAGTCTGCTTTTCTCTCTCTGTAATTATTTTCAATTATTATCAAACAGAAGATGGACCCTACCCCACAGTGATTGGTGTTCCCCACTAACTGATGTCACCACCCCAAGGTGGGTGTAGTGACACCGCACATCTTCCCCTGGTGCTGAGGTGGCCTCATGGGCAGCCTCCGGTACCCACAGATTAGTCAGGATTTGGGCTCAGGGAATGCTTCTGTGACTGCAATTAAGGCAGTCTAATTTTGAAACTGCACACAACTCTATTGGTTTCATTTTACTTACACTTTGTTCTTATTATCTGGGAAAGTTACAGTACAGTTAAAGCCAAAAAATGTACCAGGAAAGATAAGAGGCTGCAAGTTAAGATCATTCATGTGTTCCTTTCGTGGCAAGGCACATGTGAAGTAGGTGAGAGGACAAATGATAAGCACAGTGAAAGCTGCAGTGGCAGCTTTGTAGATTGCAATTCTCTGTCATACTTTGTTGGTCTTTGAAATGGTATTTAAGTAGAAATCAGTGTTTAATAATTAGAAATGTACATTTTAATTATTATGGTGAATTGTAATTTACATATTTACCAGGCAGATGAGAAGAGCTCTTTTAAAGTATCATTAATGATATCAAGTCCCAGAGTATTCTTTATACATGCACAGTTCCAAATGCAATCAATGGGAACAATTAATTTTTATAGGGGGTTTGTGTTTGTGGGTGTGCATGTGTGTGTTCATGTGTAGCAGCGTGATGATTCCATAGTGTATCCAAAATGTTCGTAACTTATCACAGCAAAAATAGACATATTCTTTCACTCTCTTCCTCTCGCCCTCTCTGTTTACCTGGCACACAAACTATATTAGTCCACCTAAGGGAAACATACACCTCCAGTGAATAATTTCTAGCATTTCTTTCAAGTCATTTCAAGAGAAGAGTTTTGTACACCAAGAGCCAGTGTGACTAAAGGCTGAATTTTCATAGTCACTCTCATTTAAATAAATGGGAACTTTTCCATTGACTGCAATAACAGTTGAATCAGGTCTTAGAACTTTCACTGATGATTTTTTTTTTTACACATAACACCACTGATGAAGTTCAGTACGAATCTCTAACTGCTCTCAAACAAAATCTAGCATGCTTTTACAAGGTGGAAAGGATGGGGAGGTGAAGATGAAGGAGAGGATCTGTGAAGAAAGAGCTTTTCTGGGCATTAAATAGATGGGACTATAAAGGCACCATAAAGGAGATATAATTTACACTTGCTTGAGAGTAATTAATATATCTGGCCTTCATTTTACTTGTTCAGTGGAACCAGTGAATTTGCTTTATTCAGTCTAGTTTAAGATGTGATTCTTTCATATGTAGGATCTCTTTTCGTTGTTGGATACTATCTGGATGTATCTAAAGGGATCAGAAATTGTACTTACAGGTTATTGTGCTTAGCCAGCTTCTATGCCAGTGCACAACGTCCATCTGACAAAAAAAAAACTTGAAAGACTTCAGCAAAAGGGAACTAAAGATATACTTGACTGGGCTGGTGTCAGGGCTGTCTCTCAGCTAGAAAGAAGGGATGTTTTTATAACTTACCCCTCCATCCCACATTCCCAAAGCACTGCATATAATAATGACTGACCACCTCGTGGAACATTTAATTTATTAAAGTCCCACTACAGTTCATGATAATTTTGGGCACTGGAATCTGATCCTGAAATGTATGTCTTGTTGCACCCACTGGTAATTTTGTTATCAGTTCCTCCATCTTATTAGCAGAGAAACAAAAAGTACAATCAGAAAGCAAAAGAGAAAATTAAAATGACTCATTTAAGCTTAGGAAGCTGCTGGGCAGGAGCAGAAGGATCAATGGGAGAAAAATTGCTGGAAAAAGGTAATAAAAAGGGGTATGACAGAATCCAGGGATACAGGGACATAAAAGAGATAAGTGAAAAGAGGAAAAAAAGGTAAGTGGCAAAGGGAGAAGCTGTCATTTTAAGGAAATGGGAAAGGTGGCTATTACTAAAACAAAATACAAGATGGTAGGAAGTGATGTCCAAAAGGAGATAAACAGATTTGGAGGGACAGTGATAGAAACAGGCAGTAAGAAAAGTAAGCTGAGGAGAGAAAAGCAAGAAGCAAATGAATTCTGTCTGCAGTGTTAAAGAATAAAATAAGTTAAAATATTGCACCTGTTTCCCTACATAAGACATATACTCACCCACCTGAGTAGTACTAAATGTAAGGTGGTAGCAGGGTCTGCCATAGAGCCGCTGTGAGAGTCTGTCCTCTAACTCCGTGGTTTTTAACTCATTTCAGTTTTTGGACCTCAGCTCTGTAGAGATCCAAATTTTCCAGAATGAATTTGATCCTCACTACTGTAGGCTTGGTTGGTTTTTTTCAGTCACTTTTTGGAGAAAATCTTGGAAGTAGTCCACAGATGCCCAGAGGGTCCCCAGAAGTCATCTGAAAAGCCCTGGGCTGAGTGGGGATGGCTGATGCAACTTCTACTGCAAATTAGTCCCATAGTTCAAGCAGTGGACATCTAAACCCTGGAAAAAATAGTCCCACATTTCAACTAGGGTGTTAGTCCAGTCAGATGGGAAAATTGTCTCAAAACTAATGCATGTTTTGGGGAGCAGGGGAGTCTTACCAGAGATTCAGACCTGAATATACAGCATAGCAAAAATCATGGTGAGGGCTAATTCCCATCCCAGAAATAAAGAATACTTTTTTTTTGGAAGAGTCAAAAAACCTTATTCTGTGCTGATTTTACCACATGGTAACTCTGGAAGCCTTTTTCTCGTATATGTGCCATGCAGAGAAAAATTGTACCTATCAGTGTTGCAGTAATTTCAAAACTTAATACAATTAAAACTGAAAAGCACACAGAGACAGGTTTTACTCAGGGTATCACTATGCATTTCATTTATTTTATACTTAGATATTCAACAGACCAAATAGATTTAATGGAACTACATGACCATAAACCAACATAGGATTTGGGTGGGACACAGCGATTTTAATTGTGGTACTGATTGACATGTTACATTTGCATAAATTAAGACAGAAGACAGCAGAAAGCTTTTGCTGTAAAGATAGGAATCTGCTCCTCTGTATAACGATGTTCAGCAAGCAGACAGACACTTTTTATTTTTAATCAAATACCCACAGCATATGAAGTAATTTCAAGGGATGCAGAGGCAAGATTTGGTCAGGAAAAGGTAGAGGAAGGAATTATTTTCTCTACACTGGAGATGCCTGGCGTGGTGCGAGGACCACACCAAGGGGCAATATTCAGCCTAATGTCTCCAGAAGGAGAAGGACCCCATAAGTGTCGATCTTCTGATGCTGAGCTGCCAGACCTGGCTTAAGGGAAAGTAGAAATAATGCACATGAATTCACCTCTGTGAAATGAATGCTATTTCAGGAGGGCTGTCCCCTGAAGTCTGTTGCAAGAGAGAGAAATTAAATGAAAAAGATCAGTAAATGTTCAGAGGAAGGCAAATGAAAGATATTTTATGAGATAGAAAATGAAATTCGTAAACATCAGAGCATCTGGTGGCTGTACTGGGTCTTACTTTAACTTCCTGATAGTCTTAATTATTAATTTTTAATTTTTATTAAAAAAAGCTGGAGTGTGACCTTACATCTTTGCTGCGATCAACTTAGCTTTAGTTTTAAAGGGGAGCAGGATAAAAACCTATGCCATGTAGTGGAACTGGGTTTATTTTTCACTATGGTTTCATTTTCTTTTTGCACTGAAGAATTTCAAGTGAGGACATGTTTCAGTGGCCTAATCTTAACTACACACAGGAACGATCTCTGTTTGCTTTGCAGGGAGGAGCTGGCTCACTTCAGGAGTAGTTCAAGAATGAACACAACTGGTTTCCTGTCAGTTTTTAGTACTGGCTGTAGCTCATGGGCAATAATGTTGCCAGCAGTGGTGAAGCAACATTGTATAGCAAACAGATTTCTTGGCTTTAGTTTTCTATAATATAGTATAATTTCAAAACAAAATAATCATCTGCCTAGCTGGTGAAGTGTTGTGATTGTTGAACAGATGTTATCTTTGTTATCCTGTTGTTAAGGGTCACTCACAACACTTGAATTTCCAAGATACTTCTACCCACATTGAAGGAAGGAGCTGCTTTTTTCCTTCCTTTCATTATTCTGTGACATTGCTCTGCTTAGCTGAAAATACTCTGAATAAATTCCTGTTTCTGGTACAGCTAGTTAAATAAGAGTGGACAGTTGCTAAACCTCTGTTGGAATTACAGCAGGCACCTGTTCATGGCCACTAAAACCGATGTTGCTAACATGTTTCCACAATAACTTCATGCTCAGAACTTACCAACCAATTATCTTTTCAGAAGAATTTTTCCACATTTGGCCTCTGCTTGCGAGTGACTTTCTTCTAGGCTTGAGAAAAATGATGCCAGCTGTTCTTGAACACAGCATGAATTATAAAATTATGCCTCTGAAGTAAAAAGAGCTTCACAGGCTGCACTGAGATGAAATGTAAAGTTTGCTCTAGATCCTTCTGAAAAGCAAAGGTTTTGCCTGGCATTATACTTGACATTGATTTACCTAGATTAATAAAGATAAGGCAATAAACATGTTTTGAAAGAGATGAGAGTGATTTATCTATAGGTGAGTGAAAAAGAAAAGCCTGCAGCTTGCGTGAGCCGTAAACAGAAAGCTGCCAGGTAGGTCAGAGGAGCTCACTCTTGCCCTCGGCAAAGTGCACTTCATTGTTTGAAGAGAACAGGGAGTGACTGCACCTTCCACAGGAGGAAAGCCAACGTTACTACTCCAGACTCCTTCCCTTCCCCAACAGATTTTAATTTTTTTTTTTTCAAAAGCAGATGATTAAATATAAAATGGGAGTGTTAAGTTTGCAAAGTTGAGCAGGCTAGCATTTGGACATTTGAAAAACTGAGATTACTACTGCCATGTGGCCAATGTGCACATTTATATGTGTACATATACACCTAGGCAGCCACGCACATGTAAGGAGGACATACAAAGTGACTTTCAAACTACTACTAGAAATATATATCCTTGATGCTCCAAGTAATTATATCTCAGAATGTCTTGAGACATATTACCTATTATCAAAATACAGCCACATTGAACATTCTGAAGTTAATTGTTCAGAGCACTTGATCAGAGTATACATTTTATATATGAAGACATATATGTTATATATAGTTAGAGTATCCTCAAGTATGAAATGTCCTGAACTTTGCATGCCTAGTACAGAGATTTGAAGACTGTGTTAATGACAATTTTATATGTATTTTATATGGAATATTATCTTAGTGGATAATCTCTCCACAGCAGTGGATAATCTGTGCATCCCTCTTTTAAAGCCTTCTGTGTCTCTCCTCAAAAATGCTTTTTTGACACATCTTACTTTCTAGCATTTTGGGGGCTGTTAGAAGGCAGTTCCTGTCGTTTAACAAATCAAGAGCCTATGGAAACAAAAAAAGAACAAAAAAACAACCAACCCCTTCACCACAGCCACCACCGTATTTCCCTCTCTCCTTTAGGGATTCCCTGTTTTTCCTTGAAATCATAAGGAAATCATGTGCTGTTGTGTTTTAAGATAAAAAAAAAAAAAAGGCAAAGCAAAAAGAAAAGCAGCATTATTTTTAGCTTTCTAGCATTTCACTAGATGAGTCTTTCCTCCTCAGAGGAAAAAGTGAAATCTTCCTCTTCACGTACAGTGAACATTTAGCCGACATCTAAAGCAGCCCGGGGAGGGGGAGGGGGGGGAATAAGAATGGGCGAAGTGTTAAACAATTTTTTTCAGTAGAATAAGATCACGTTTTTCAGTCCTTTCGAAAGCTACACAATCTCCACTTTTTTCTTTTTCTTGGCGTTTTTGGGGGTGTTTTTTTTTGTTTTCGGGGCGACGTTTGGTTTTTTTTCGTCGTGAGAAGGACTTTGATTTATTCTCAGCAGCAAAACAGCCCGGAGAGAGAAACCACCGGGAGCCTTAATTTTAAAAAGAGAAGGGAAAGAGGGAGAGAGGACGGGGTCTGTCCGGTGCCGATGGATGCTCCTCGGTGGGGGACCTGCGAAGCCTCCCGGCACGGCACGGCACGGATCGCGCCGTGCCGAGCCGTGCCGTGCCGGCGGGGAAGCCTTGCATCACCGCTCCGGGCTTCGCTTCCCTCCTCCCTCTCTTTCGGGGAGGCTATTAATAGCATGACAGCAGCCCGGGACTCGCCGCCAGAGTAAATACCAGCGCTGCCCGCTCGGCTATATAAGGGGGGTGATGCAACCGAGGCGAGAGGCAGAGGAGCGGGGAGCGGCGAGCGCTGCGCTCCTGGAGGAGGCAGCGGAGGAGAGGGGACGGCCACCGGGACGGCAGCGCTGCGGAGCGGGTGAGGAGCCCCACTCTCCGGCCGGGAAAACAGCAGGAGCAGCGAGAGGAAGGTCGGCGGAAGTGGGAAGGGAGACACCGAGACTCTCCATGCCGGCGGGTGGAGGGGCTGAGCTCCGTGGGAAGTTGTCCCGCCACGGAGAGATGCCCGCCGGGCGGTACACGGGCCGCGGCGAGAAAAAGTTTCGCCGCCGGAGCGAAGTGGAGTGCGGCGGTTCCGCCGCCGCCTCCCTTGAGCCCCGGGAAAGCCCCCGGTCCCCCCGGAACTCTCCTCCCGCCCGCCGCCGCCGGCTCCCTCCCGAGGTAACCCCCTGCCCGGGCTGCCACCAGATGTGAGCGGCGGGAGGGAGTCCGCCGAGCCCCGGCTCTTCCCGGGCCAGGCCGACAGCGCCGCTCGGCACCGCGCGGTGGCGGCCTCGGCGGAAGGAGCGCGGCGTCCCC
>JAAGNO010005570.1:0-13688 GCA_033439905.1 Ceryle rudis | reverse complement strand
AGGGCAGGTCCCCCCTTCGTGGGCACCAGCCTGTGGCCGGGGGGGCAGCTGCTGCCCCCGGGTTCGGTTTTTGGGGCAGGAAGAGAAAGCAAAGGCAGCCCAAGGTTGGAGGAGGCAACACCTCTGAATGAGACTAATTAAAAGGAAGAGCTAATCAAGGCCTGGAGCTTTCAGGAGTCCCGCTGGGCTGGGGGATGCTGGGTGAGCTGGGGGGGGTGCACCTTTCAGGGGAAGGAGGCTCCCTAATTAAAAAGGGAGAGTGGCGCTGGGCGGTGGGGGCTGGTGTAAGCTATCAGGGCTCTGCCAGCTCTGGGAGCGTCGCTCTGACGGAGCTGCTCGGCCGCGCGATGGCAGCGAGGGTCCTGCCAGGACAGGGGAGTGGAGCTGGACCCCTGCCCGTGGTTCAGGAGCAATTAACTCGTTCAAAATCCTGGATAAAATATTGCTGAGCTAGGCTGCCATTTTTATTTATTTATTTTGTTATACAATTTGCAGCAGCAATATCAATTAAACCTTCTGCAATAATGTCAGAGAATCAAAGACATGAAAACCAGGAGACCCAGCTGAGACTTCCCCGTTCCCACGCTGCCCTGGGAGGGGCAGGTATCGAGCGTGTGTCAGCCCGGAGTGGTCTTTACTTCCAGTTACAAACGTCGCATCTCGTCTTCCATGTGACGTGTCCGTTACTATTGTCCCTCCCGACTCCCACCAGTGTGCTCAAATTATTTGTAAATACGACCGACAGGAAATACTCTCCGAAGGAAAAACTTCTCCCTTAGCTCCCTTCATTTCCTGCTGCTGCTCTGGTCCCGACAGCCCAGCGGTGCAACCCCAACCCCTACACCCGAGATGTGCGATTGGCTTTAGCTGTTCCCCGCCAGCTGAAACGCAAGTCACACGTGAGGGCAGGATGACGGAACGCGGCAGCCCTTCTCTCTTCCAAAATACATTTAGTGTTTCAAATATCTGCAGATGGATTTCTCTCTCTCTGGATGCCAAACAGGGGCAGCTGCTGGCTCCTCGTTAGCCGTTGCTTTAGTTTTTGACACCGCTCGCGTTGAATGCGTTAATTACAGTTATTTTTAAGCACTGGGAGGTTTCTGCTTTAAGCACTTAAACCTCCGTGATCTTTGCTGAACGTTTTGCAATGTGTCGGCGTCTGCTGAGCACTCTGCCCGCGGCCACCCCGACCCCCGCGCCGAGCCGGGGCCGCCCCGACAGCCGACACGCTGAGCTTTCCTAAAGGCAGCAGCCAGAGTAGTTTGCTTGGCTATAATGTCTTTCATTTAGCCTCCCTAAAGTGTAATCTTGGAGTCAATTTCAATTAAAAGTGAAATGTTTTGATGATTCCCGGCGTTATTTTTAATTCCCCTCTGTGTAGAATATGCTGTAAATTGATAAAGCATAAAACGAGGCACTGCAAAGCCAGCGCCAGCGCCTCGGTGCCTTGTCTGGGGGGCACCAGCTTGCAAAGTAACAGGCTTGCTTTTGTCCAAAATCTACTTTGTTGGGCTTTTTTTACTAAGTATCTGGTGGCTCTCCAAGCACTTACCTGCAGCCCGTCCCAGCGTTACGCCGCCTCTCCAGCACTGTGCAATCCCATGGGCTCTTCTCTGGCACAAACCCCAAACCAGACCGACCAGTGAACAAGGCAAGGGCTCCAGCCCGTCCAGCTGGGTCCGCAGAGGCCCAGCTGGAACCCTGGGGAGTGGAGGGACCAAGCCCCCTCCTGCAGGTCTCGGGGTCAGCCTGTTCATCGTGGGGCAATTCTCCTGCGGCATGTTCCAGGTCATTGTCTTTGTTTCCCATCATTGTGTTGTTTCTCCGCAGGAAACATCTTCCCGTCCCCACTCTGACTGTACATCCTTTTCCCCAGATGCTGTTGTGTCGGCACCTTCAGTCCCTTTTGATGGCTCCTTTCTTCTTCCAGCGAGCATCTCCCTGCCAGGTGAGCCCATGGGCACAGGGTCCCAGTGCCTCCACTTGCTCTGCCTCGCGCCAGCACCCTGGGAAGAGCTCCTGGGCTCAGGGCACCAAACTGGGGCCGGCATTTTGCACAGCGGCTCATGCGGCTTATGTCCTGCCTGGCTCGGTGCGTGCCACGTGTGAGGTGGCAGTGCCTGACCCTGGGGGTGCGCAGGGCACAGGGTACCAGCCTGCTGGGAGTGCGGGTGGCTGGTGATCTGCAGTGCCCTTGGCGTGATGGCACCTTTGCAGACCCCTCACAGTTGTATTTGTACATACCACAATGAAATAATGCCCTGTTGGGTCGTTCCAGGCTTGTCGGGGCAGGGGAGAGGGTGGGAGGGGTTTGGAGAAGGATGATAGTGATGAGGAGGAAGATGCTGCTTGGAAGACAGGGTGCCTGGCAGGACCCCGGGGCTTCCGCTGCCTTTGCTGAGCCATGGGGGACAGCTGGTGCCAGGGCTGACGTCACCACTGGGCACGAGAGGCTGGACGTGCTCTCTGCCGAGCCCGTGACCCGGTTTCCTTCCCCATGCAGCGAGGGCTTTGCTCACAAATTCAAAGCCCTAATCCAGTGCCAGGCTGCCCGCGGAGCCTGCCCCGGTGGGACCCCCCCAGACATCATCTCCTCGAGCAGCGATGCCTCTGCGAGGTCTGTCGACACCTGCTCCTTCAAGAGGTAAATGAGAGTTGAATAATTAACAACAATGCTTTCGGTGGCAAAATTCCTCAGCTTTAATTTATATCAGCTCCACTGTCGTGCATCGTGTCCTGGCCGGGCTGGCAGTGGGGGCAGGCAGGACAGGGCAGTGCTGGCCGGGTGCCCTCCAACCGCATCACCCCTCCATGGGCCGAGGCAAGACGAGGTTTCGCAGGTGGTTTTTCCGTCCACAGTCCGTGTCCGTGTGTCTGTGTGCGCATACGCCTGAGCTTTTGTCGCCCTTTTCTAAGAGAAATGGTTGTTTGGTAGCAACGAGCCAGGGCTCCATGCCAAGCCTGCCTAATTAAGATTAAGCATATGCAGATGCGCCTTGTTTTCAGCTAACGATGGCTGCAAACAATTATATGTCATGGTCCCTGATTGTTGATTGGTAACGGCGAGGCCAGGCCAGCATTGAAGGATCTGCCTTTGCATGGTGGCCACAGCATCAGCCCATGCCCTCGGTGGCGCCTGGCTCTGTGGGTCAGCCCGTGCCCTCCGTGGTCCCCCTCCTCCTGAGCACAGCGGGGTGGCCGGCCCTGGCATAGCCCGCACAGGTCGTTGGACTGGGATCTGCTGGCGGTGGGATTACTTTTTTTTTTGTGTGTTGTTTTAGCATTGCCATCAGCACAGACACATCCTGACGGTTTTGCAGGAAAATAAATGCAAACGTAGCAGAGGACTGCGGTGGCCAAGCCAGCAGCCTTCATCAGTTTTCTGCAAGCTGAGAACCAAAGCAGAGACTGAATGAGGCGGGAGGCTCCTGCCCACAGCCTGTGCCGAGGGCAGCTCAGGAAGCACCCCGGCATCTCTCCCGGACGCCTGGGCTGTCTGTTTAGGAATGTTCTCAAAAAGAGCTTAATTTAATTTGTTATTATTATTATGCTGATGAAAGGAGAGAGCCTTTTCCACAAAAGGATGCCTGAGCAAATGAAATACTCGGTGTGGCAGATGAGAACTCGCTGCGTTAAGGATGGGGTGGAAATGAGGACAGAGTGGAAAAATAGCCACCGCAGATATAATGGTGCTCTGACTGACACGCGCCCCACCCGCTGATGTGGATGTGCTGCGCTCGCAGCCGCCCCTGCCCCACCCTGCAGCCCCGAGCCTGTGGCCGTGGGCGCACACGGGTCTGTCCTCAGAGGATCCTCCCTGGGTGTTTTGGCTGATCTCTGTAAATCTCTGGAATTTGTTTCTAATCCAGAGCACAGGGCAGGGATGGGGACCCCTCCAACCCCTCAGCGAGGACATCCCATGGAAGTGGGGCAGCCTAAAGCTGGGTGCCAGGGCTGTGGTGTGTCCCCAGAGCTGATCGGTTACCTTCAGGCTGTTGGTGGTGAGAGGCTGTGTCCTTGACCCCGGGAGCCAGGAGCAAACTGCGCTTGGGAGCTGAGATGGGCTGACAGGTGGCGGCCCCAGGGTGAGGGGAGGCAGAGGCAGCCCCATCCCAACCCACCAGCCACTCGCACGTGTGTGCCCCGTGCCCAGCCCCTGTGCCTGGCAGTCTCTGGCCACGTCCCTGGCACATCAAGTCCTGCAATGAGCCCGTGCTTCTCCCAGTGAGGAGCTGAGTCAAACGCTCAGATGCTTCTGAGAATATTTTGGAGCGTTCCTGATTTTAATTGGGTTTACTTAATTATTATTTACTTTGACTGAAGAAACTGTTGTATTTAAATAACACTGTTTTTGCCAAAATGCTGTCACGGAGAAGCTGCTTTCCCTTTAGGAGCCCTCAAACATGGGCTTCTTTCCAAGCCCCTCGTCTCGGCAGCGCACGGAGCATCATCGCCGGTGCTCCTGCTCCTTCCCCTCCTGGGAGCACAGCCGGGTGGGCGGCGAGACAGGAGCTTCATGCTGCTTCCAAACACACCTTTCGTACTTCTTGCTGGAGCCCGGCAGGGCTGGCGGTCTTGGCTCTGAGCATCCTGCAGCTGGTCAACCCCTGGTGTGCCTTGAGGAGCTCAGGAGGAGAAGGGGGAACGGGTCCAAGCAGCTGTGAATGAGGGAAGGGTGAAAACTGAACTCGGAACTGGTGGGAAGGAGGCTGAAGCTCAAGGGATAAAAACCAGCCTCTAATTATAGACAGCGACAGTCACCGGCGGTTGTACTGAATTATAAGCAGGCACATTCATTTCAAATCATAGTGTGGGGTTGAGGTTTGTTCCTTTTTGTTTGGATGGGGTTTTTTCACTCTTGTTTCTTTTCTTTTTTGGGCATGAGGTTGTGTTTGGGTTGTTTTAATCACAGTTAAACAGCATCCAACCTTCCCCTGGACCTGAAAGTACCAGCTCCCGGCAGCTGTGACTCCCACCTGTGGGTGATGCTTTGCCATCCTGTGGCTAGAGGCAGAGCCAGGCAGGTGATGCCACAGGGACACGGGTCTGGTGTCCTGACCCCCTGGCGCTGAGCAAGCAGAGGGTCTCTGGGCCGGGCAGCAGGATGGTCCCGGTCAGATGAAGTCCTGCCTCTGCTCAATTCAGTATCCAAATTCAGGTGGACTTAGGAGGGACCAGGGTTACTTTTGGGATCCTTCTTTGACAGCGGAACCCTTTTAGTGTCCCCCAAGGATTGTGAGGGCCCAGGCAGCTCGGGAAGGTTGGAGGGAAGGTGCAGGTAGGAAGACACTGGACATCTGAGAGGCTTGAGGCCAGCAGCCCGGCATTAGGTCACTGAAACAGCCTTTCTTTTAAAAGTACAAAGAAAATTGGATCCTGGGGGGAGCGGGTGGTTGCAGGGAAGCGGCGCTTTCCTCCCCATTCAGGACGGCTCTTCAGCATGGGCTGTGCTGAAGCTCTGGTGTAGGTTCTGATGGTGTCAAACCAGCACCTTGTTGCTCCTGCTGTTGCTGTCTGGTGCATCCGGGGAAATCTGGACCTGGTTTCTGGGTCTGGTTTCTGATTAAAGCTGCTGAATATTCAACAAAAAATCACGCGTGACCTATATTCAGCATAATTGCTGTTATTATTGCAGGGTGGGTAACGGAAACGTCAGCGTGAGCACCACAGATCACGGGTCTCACCTCTGCATCGCCTTGTGCAGAAGGTAATCAGGAAGGGGGAGGAGGTGGCGGCACTGGTGCCACAGCCTCCGGCCTCTTTGCCAGCATCTCCCTGCTCCTCAGCATCCCCCCAGGGAACTCTGGCTTCCCAAAATCCTGATGTCAAGACCGCTCAGTAAATCTCAGTGTAAGAGGTGGTGCACCCCACCCTGATGCTCGGCACGTGGAGGATCTCGGTGCTTGGGAGCAGCAGCACCTGGGAGGTGGGACCTGCCCTGGGGAAAGAAGGGGCTGAGCTTCACCCAAAAGTGTGTTTCAGGCTGCAGGGCTGGTGCCAGGGAACCCTTCATGTTGCCCCTCGGACCATTTTCTCCCTATTTGCTGGTTTTGTGCAGGAAGAAGGTGGCCCGACTTGCTCCGTGGCAAAGTGTTGCCCCTCGCTGCCCCCCTGCCCTGCTGCTGCCTGGGTGAGGGGCTGCAGTGGTGCCTGTCCCCCTGCCCTGCGGGGTTTGGGCTTTCCCAGCATCGCAGCGATGCACCCCTCTGAAATCACCGTCCCCTTTTGCACCCAGTAACGCTACTTCTCTATCGTTTGGTCTCCTTATTTGGTATTTCTTTAATAATTAGTGGCAGATTTTGTACTTATGTTTGCAATTATCTAAATGCCTCTGGGACATGTTCTGCCAGATAATTGATTCTCTGTGGTATGTGACTGTGAGGATGCTGTTAGGGAGCGCGGGCTGGAGCCCAGGAATGTTTTGATGGCTTTTGGTGTCATGTTAAGACAAATTAGGCTTTTTCATAAAAAAAAAAATGGAAACAAAGCATTTTGCTTTTGCTGTCTTCAGCAAAAGCTTCTCTGGAAGCCTCTATTGGAGAGGGCAATACCTTATCATCAGTAATTAACTGGAAGTACATTTAATTATATGCAGAGGTTCTTTCCCGGGCTGCAGCAAACCCTCCATGTGCCCCATTCGGAGCCGCAGTGACTGACGATGTGTGAGGTGTTCTCCGGCTGGACAGACGGACGTCTGCACACAGCCTTGCTGGGGAGGCAGGAGAAGGGAACCTGGTGCCCTGGCAGCTCCCAGGGCTGTGCAGGGTGCATGTCCCTGTCCCTTGAGCATGCTCTTAACATTTCACTTTTTGTGTCTGAACAAGTAACATCAGGATTTACGTTTGGACTTGATGATCTCAAAGGTCTTCTCCAGCTGGAACAATTCTCTGATTTGAAGTGCCGAGCGAGGGAACAGGAACATCCAACCTCAAGTGCCATTCCAGTAAGAACAGAACTGTTTGGCTTCTAAAACCTGCTAGCCTAGGGAGATTCGTTGAAATCCCTTCCACCAGAATAGGGCTGGGGCAGGTGGGGATGGGGGGGCTTGGCTGGGTGCCCTGTGCTGGCACAGGGTGCGATCTGAGCATGTCCTCAGCCCGAGCTGCTTGGATCAGATGTGGCTTCCCACAGCACAGAGCGCCCGCAACTCCTCGTGGTTGGTCAGAAAAACATTTTTCTCACCTTGCCAGGTTTTGGCCACGTCAAAGCTGCGCGGTCACTGACGAGCTACCAAGATGAGGCTTTGGGGTGCTGCTGCTGCTTTTCCCCCTTTTCAAGGCCAGTGGGGGTCTGCACACCCAAGGCTGGGGCAGCTGCTGGGGATGGTGCTCTGCACCCCTGCAAGGGCTTCTGGCTGCTTCGCTGCCCACAGAGACTCCAGGACGACGAGAGACCCGCCGCGCTGCAGCTGAGTAAGCTCGTGCTGTGTTTTATGTAGGTAATGGAATGCCCTCAGCGGAGGGACACTCAGGGTGGGATTCAGGGTGTGCCAGCCCCCAGCTCCCTACCCAGCTGTCCCTGCACGCGCCCCCTGCTCCCGCACTTCGCCCCAGCCACAAAGCAGTTAATATTTGTTGATCACAGCGGCGTGCTCGGCGCTCGGCACGGCTCTCGGATGCAGCGCGATTCTCCCCGGTCTCCAGGGATCTCATGGCATTTTGCCCAGATGGCATCGGTCTGTGTCTCAAGGACATAACACGGCGCCCACGGCTCAGCGCAGCGGCGCTGGAGTGACAGATGAAGCCAGGGCGCTCCTTCGTCTCTGCCAAGAGGGAAGAGAAGCTCCTGAAAATGCCAGGTCTCCAGCCGGCCGCTCCCTTTGGCCTCCACGAATGAGCCGGTACCCGGTGGCCGCCCGGTTTGCTTCACGCGGGGTCATCGCCAGCCAAGCACCTGGGGTCCCGTGTCCCTGCGGAGGAGCGGTCACGCTCCATTCTATCCCCTTCTGCTGGCAGAGCAGGTAGGTGAGAGGACCCCGTCGTGTCCCTGCCACCGCGTGCGCCCTGTGCCCTGCTCTGCTGCCCGCCACATCCCGGCATCATCCCTGCCCTGACCCACCTTCGCCATTTGGGAGCCCGTGGCACAGGGAGATGTCACTGCTCACCAGAGACAGTGGCCCCTGCTCTCTCTGCTGCCCACCCTGCATTCAGCTGCAGGAGGTGTGGGTGATGCCGTGGTCTGGCGATGCCATGGTCCAGTGATGCAGTGGTACGGCGATGCCGTGGTCCGGCGATGCCGTGGTCCGGCAATGCCGTGGTCTGGCGATGCTGGGGCTCACCAGCAAAAAGCCAGGGTGCTCACGTGATCTCAGCACGTGGCAGCAGGAGGGACAGCTTGGTATTTTTGGGGATGACCAAAGAAACACGTTGCTGCACTTGTGCCACAACTGCAGCTGGGTGTGGGGGCTTTCATGGTGCACTGGAGGGAGGGATGGAGTGCCCATCCTTCCCACCCTGTGCCAGCAGTGTGGCCGTGAGACCGGCTGTGTTCTTCCCCAGCTGAGTTTCCTCTGTCTGTTGGCCATCTGGAGCCAGCAGGAAGAAGAGGATTTCGAGGTGGGAGCAGCCCAACACTGCACCAGAGTGGGACTGAGCTGCTCTTGGGTGGGAGCTGTGGCCACAGGGCACCCCTTTGGTGACAATAGTGTCTTGGGGAGGGCCCCACTGTTGGATGATGGGCCTGGCTGGCGCTGCAGAGCCAGCCTGCAGGTGTCGAGAGCTGCAAGTTGCCTGATCCTGGTGTTTTCCACCCCTTTTGGCTCCCCAGAGAGGGTCGGTGCTGGCATTGATCCCCCCGCCCACTGGCTGAGCTGATTCCTCTTGCACGAGCCCAGAGCCCTTACGGTGCTCTAGGAACTGCAGCCAGCCCCTTACGGCAGCAGCACAGGCTGGAGGAACCCAGAGAACCGAGCACGCCCTCGTGCCCAGCATGGTGCTGGTACAGCCACCAGTGCTCTGCCCACACCCCAGGGCCAGCAGCACTGGTACCAGGGGCGGAAGCTACAGCCACCCAACCCCCTGCACGGGAGCCACCACATCCCTGCCACGCGCTCAGCTGATCTCATACTGAATTAAAATTGGGTTTGTTTTTATGGGGTTTTTTTTCCCCCTTTCCTCCAGCATGTGGCCAATGGAGTGTTCCCTGGCCGCAGTTCGTTACAGCCCGGCACAGCAGCAGACACCCCTTCCCAGCGGCTGCCGTGTGCCGGGAATGCCAATGAAGCCGCCGGCATGCAGCGAACTGCAGAGCATGTTTGTCCTCAATGCAGAATAATTAATGGTTTAGGGGAATCAAGTGAATTATGCTGGAGCTGTTGCCCAATTAGTTAAGCTAATTGCGAAGTAAGGAGGGCTACCAGGGACCCGGCGTCCCGGGCACCCTGTGGCAGCCGTGGTGTCTCCGTTGGCACACGGACCCGCTGCGGCGGTGGAGCCCTACCAGGATCCTCTCTGCAGAGCTGAGGGCTCAGGTTTTGCTGTGCTGCTCCATTTTCAGAGGGAGAATATTCTTATTTATTTGTCTGACTTGTACCTCTGTGTGCTTGTGGAATTCCATCTTCCACTTTGGCCTGTTGGTGCCCAGCAGGGCAGGGGCTGGTTGGTAACCCCATCTTGTTACCAGGTGTCCCTGGGCAGTCGTGGTCCCTGTTCCAGCATCCTCCACGCTGGGGATGTCGCGACAGGCGCCATCCTTGCCGACGGCACCAGCAGCCCCTTGGCCCCGCAGGCGTCAAGGGAGGAGGTTGTGTCAGGTGGGGGCAGGGGGCGTGTTTAGTTGTGGAATTGCTTTACTTTCTGATTAAAATTAAGAAAAATTTAAATTATGCATGATTCTGCATTTAATATGACAGGAACGAGCTTTCCTGCTGCTAATTCTGGATGGGGAAAAAAAATACATATAGATATTTATTTTATATACTGTATATATCCAGCTTTCTGTAGGGGTGGAAGCGTGGGGGTCGCACTGCCGCGGGGCTGTGGGACCAGTGCTGGGCTTTGTCCGGGTGGCGCGGTGAGGACGGCGGGTGCTCGTTGCGTTTCGCTCCCCCCCGTACTCGCGGTGACAGATTACAGCTTGATAGAAGCCGCAACCGCCGAGCGGCATCGGAGGCGTCAAGTTAGTTATTAACAAAGGAGGGGATTCAAATGGCGCTGGCACGGCTCCAAGGCGCGGGAGCTCATGAGGAGCGCGGAGGGTGTATTAAATATTCATCGAAATCTTGGCATTTTGTTCCCATCTCTCACTCTCCCGTCCCCTCCCCCCTGAAATTATTTGGTTCTAAAGGTTAGGAGCCTACTTCAAAAATTAATTATTTCATTAACCCATTATAAATTAGATTTTTACAACTAAGTTTTTTAGGGTCAGCGCAAAAAAAAAAAAAAAAAAAATGGGTTGTGGTGCCACTTCATCAGGTTTCCTCATCACGTGGGCGCTGACCCCGGGCACGTTACGGTGCCGACCGCTGCTCACGGCAGCATGTGACCCTAAATGGTACGTGAGCTCAAAAAAAAAAAAAAAAAAAAAAAAAAGAGAGAAAAAAGAATTTAAATACAAAAATATAAGCAGGTCTGTCTCCTGCCTTCACCTGCCCTGCTGTTGTTGAGCCGTACCTGCCGCCCGGAAAGCGGTGGGCACAGCGAGCTCCGTGCCACCGCCACCACTACGAAACCCTGCCCTCCAATTTGGCACCACAGTCCCCATTTGGTAAGTTATCAGATACTTCCAGCAATTAATTGGCGCGGCTCTGCCGGCACCGCTCATTAGCATGCAGGGCACGTGCGGGCGCTCCGCCGCGTGCAGCCTCGCGCCGCTGCTGCGGGAATCGCTCGCCGGCCCCACCGGCCCGTGGGGGCTTGGAGTGGGGGGGTCGGGCTCGAGGGGTGAGTGGGCTCGCTGGCGTGTGCCCATTGGCGTCTCTGTCCCCATGCCCGGCGCGTCCCCAGCGCCTGCCGGCGTGCGAACGGTGCGATCTCCACAAAGGGCTCCTGGTGGGCGGGGGTCAGGGTGTGCTGCGGCCACTGCTGTTTGCTGCCTGGGTGCGAGGAGTCGAAAAGTGGTGTGTTCTGCGCGGGGTGGGTCTGGGGGGGCTGTTTCTCTTTCCTTCCGCATCTGAGGGTCGGTTGGTGCCGGGTGCTCACAGCGCTGCAGATCCACACCCGCCAGGCTGATGGTCCTGCAGCAGTGGCTCTCAGACAATGTGGGTTTTATTTTGACGCTCAGCCGGTGCCTGGTCGCTCCCCGGCGATGTTCCCAACAGGGGTGGGGCCGCTGTGAGGGAATGGGGGCCGAATCCGTAATGCTGCCGCTGGCACCACGCAGTCCCAGCCTGGAAGGGGCCGGAGGGATCCAGTGGCTGGACGCGGGCGATGCTGGCCACCCATCATTAGGATGCAGGTCCATGGCCATCTCCCTGGAGACGATGGGAAAGGAGGGCTGGGGTGGCTCGCTGTCTGGTCCGGCTGGCAGCCGTGCTGGGAAGAGGGCAGCTGCCTGCAGGCGCTGAAGGGCGCGGATGAATTACTGCCCCTGCTCAGGAACGAGCTTTTGTTCCCCGCGCATTGTCCGCAGAGGAACGGGAGAGGAAAGTCAAAGGGCTCGGGAGCAGCCCGCGATGTGGGGCAGACAATGGGCTGGGCCCCCATCTCGCTGCGCCCCAGTTTTAAGCATCAGTAAAAATTTATATATTATTTTTTTTCCTGTCCTTGAACTAATTCTTCACAAAAGCTCTTTTGAGCTGATGCCGAATAGGGATCGCCGTTCTGGTGTGGCATTGTAACAGTGGCGAGCCCACATTTAATACTCGGGGCATTCCCGGGCAATCATTAGCCCCTTTGTGCCGCTGAAGGAAGCCATATGTTTCCGAGACATCTCTAAAGATGCTGGTAGAAACAGCACAAAAAGGGATTTCTGTGTGTTGCTGAATGTGGCTGCCAATCACCCAGCATCCCGCGCCAGCTCCCTTGTGCTCGCTTGGAATGTGCGGCGGCGGCGGCAGCTTCGGTAAATACGGGCTCATGTTTGTAGTCGGGATTTGCCGTCTGGGGGAACGAGCTACGCAAGCTTTTAATTGGCACGAACATCCGCCCGGCCCCTTTCTCACATTTGCTACCTCTTCCAAGTCTAACTCTTTTTTAATTCTATTGGGGGGGGTGCGGGGAGGGGGAAGCGGCTTCCGCAGCAGTGCTGCTTAAGGATGATTTTTCTCTGCTGCTCTTACAGATTTTTGTTGACCTGCAGCCAGCTGTCCCCGTGAACCGGCACTTACACAAACAAACAAGTGACCCAGGCCCCGCCACGCCACCCCCGGCTCATTTCTCCAGCTCTCCCTGTAGCAGTTTGCTCATGCACGGTATTTTTATTTGGTTTAATTGGCTCCGTAATAGTTTCATGGCAAGTGATTCTGCTCCCGTCAAACCCGCTCGTGTGAATGTTCCCCTGTGGCACGAAGGAGATAAGTGATGAGGACAATTGATCCCCGTCAGCTGCCCGGGTCCTGGCGCAGGCGTGCGCGGCACGGCCGGGGTGCCAGGGCTGGCTGCTGGCACCCGGGGTGCCACAGGCTGAGGAGACCGATGTTTTCAGGGAGATAGCCCAGGCTGTGCTTGCTGCAGGGACCATGAGGCTGCTGCCACCAGCCCCACAGAGAGAGGACGTGTGAAGGTGTGTTCAGGTGGGTTTTACTTACAAGGGCTCTTTGAGTGCTGGGAGCTCAGCCTCCGGCAGCAGTGAGTCGTGCCTGGGGAGCCCTGTGCCAGGGCTGAGGTGCTGCGGACCCTGTGCTCGGGTCACACCCTGTGCCTGTCTCCACAGAGCACCTCGGGCTCACGCAAGGAGCTCCTCAGGTCCCTTAACATGGTGTGACCGAGAGGACGTGGTGGAAGCCCCAGGCCAGCTTGGCATCCCCTCACCTGCCATGCAAAGAACACAGCCCCTGGTGCGTTGCACACCCGCGTCCCGGTGCACACACGCGATGAGTGTGCAGTGTTGCTGCCACTCTCACCACACCAGTAGCTGTGGGCACAGCTCCTGGTAGGTGCCAGGGTGTCAGCATTGGGCATCTCAGGGGGCCAAGCTCCTGAGTACCAACCTCCATCTGTGCACTAGTTGTGCTGGTCAGTAAGCGAGGCGGCCAAATCCCACTGCAGCAACACCCCAAACCACAGTCAGACATGAGCTGGGGTGGTGGGTCCTCCCCAGCCCCACCATGCAGGGACCCTTCCTTCCCTCTCCTTCTCAGCCCCATCTCTTCCCTCCCTCCCACCTGTGGGGGGCTGAGAGGGAAGGCAGGTCTTGCTGGGACCAGTTCTCACACCCTGTGCTGTTCTGCTCCCACGGGGCTGCCCCTGGCTGCTTTTCTTTCAGGCTTTATTGCTGCTGTTCACATGCAGATCCCTTCACGTGCAGATCGCTCTCCTGGGCAGCTCGGGGAGCTGCAGATCAGCAGAGATACCCCAAGGGAAGTGGAGACACAGCCACCCTCCAGCTAAGAGTCGGCCTGGCCACTTCCTGACTAGGGCTTTATTTCTTCTCCTGCCCCCTTGGCCAAACGAGCCCTGTTCCTGTGACAGCTCCTCACACCTGGTTCCCCCATCCTCCAGCCGCCCTCGGGTCCCCTCTGTCCCCTCTGCTGCCCGCACCCTGGACGCGCATCCTCGGTAGCTGGTGGCGCACAGGAGGGCAGGGCTCCT
>JAAGNO010005569.1:31826-42061 GCA_033439905.1 Ceryle rudis | reverse complement strand
AGCAAGAGCCGTTTATGGACAGGGCTGAGGCGGGCGGGGCTGGGGTGGGCAGGGCCGGGGCGAGCAGGGCTGGGGAATTCAGGGCTGGCTGCTAGCGGGGAGCAAAGGCCCAGGGCCCTGGGTGCTGTGTGCAGAACTGGGCCAGTCCATCAAGTGTCCCAGACAGGTCTGGGCTGTCCTGATAAAGCCATGGTGAGCTCTGCAGTGACGCATGGCTGCACATTGTTTCTGGGTGACTCGCTCCTAATTACCTTGATTAAGTGGTTGCAAACAGTGCTACTAAAAATATTTTTTCTACAAAAGTGGATTTTTGAAAGGTTTGTGCCGTGAATGGCAAAATGAGCCAAAAGCTCCCCAGCGTGTTTTGTATCCTGACTGTTCTCCCCCTCGCAGCAGAAGGCAGCCAGGACTAGATGGAGAGGGAGCTCTTTGGGGCTGCAGGGGGGCTTTGCAGCAGGAGCCCCTCCCTGTGGCCCAGGGGACCAGCAGACGCACCGACGACTGCTGCAAAACAGAGGAACTTTGCTCCAGTTCTGCCTGCCCTGCCCACATCCCGGACATAGGGCATCCACCCACCTCGTGCCAGCCCAGAACACTGTGCCTGGAGCCACCATGATGCCTCTCAGGTGCCCACAGCCAAGCTCTGGCTGCTGCTCAGGGACCAGCTGCCCCAGCTCTCCTGACCCCAGATGACATACAGATCAGGCCAGCACTAGGGGATGAGTTAAGAGCCCATGGGAGCCTGTGTCCCCCTCAGGGCTGCTTCTTGCCTCCTCTGGGAGCCTTGTGCCCACACTTGAGGTGCTGGTGAGGCCTTTGTCCACACCAAACCTTGTCATCGTATAATCATAGAATGGTTTGGATTGGAAGGCACCTTAAAGACCATATAGTTCCAACTGCCTTGAGATGGGCAGGGACACCTAAAGCAGGTTGCTCAAAGCCCCATCCCACCTGGTCTTGAACACATCCAGTGATGGAGCATCCACAGCTTCCCTGGGTAACCAGTTCCAGTGTCTCACCACCCTCAGAGTGAAGAACTTCTTCCTCATTTCTATTCTGAATCTGCCTAATCTTATCCTCCTAACATCCTCACCACTGGTCTCCCAGAAAGAGGTGACAGTCATTTGGTAGCGCTGTTCTGCGGAAAGGTCTCAGTGACCATCGGTGCCAATGACAGATGTCTGCTGGATGGGAGGGCCAGCAAGGCCCCCTCATGATTCCTTTGCAAGGCTGTTTCTGCTCACGAAAGGGGGATGAGAACCATCCACAAGGATCCACCCCACACCAGCCACATTGTTAATGAAAGCCAAGCAGCTCAACACTTTGCCTTCTATTCTGCTCCTCCTGCCTCTTCCTCTCCACATTAAATCCTGGTGACTATTGCAAATGGCAGGAGGGTCTGCATGAGTGGGATGTGGCTCCAGGTTCTCATCTCCTCTCCTCCCTGAGTCATGGTTGCAGAGAAATACCCCTCAAAATGCACCAGCAAGGCCCAGCAGTGGGGTTGTCCCTGGTCTTTCCCCCCAGTGACTGCAGGGGCTTCCCTGGGGCCAGGCAGGATCTGGCCTGACCTCGAGGAGGGGGCTGCGTGGCTCATGAGTATTTTTTATTGTAGATTCCGTTTGCACTGGAAGGAAAACAGTCTTTCCTTCCTTTTGTATTATTGTTATAATTTGAGAGCGTTTCCAGGCAGAATCCTTCAGGTTCCCGCTGAGCGCTATCACCGCCAGAATTACAAAGTCAAATGCAATCATTAAACCCGCATCATCCCTCTCCCAGCCCAGATTGCTCCTTCCCCCAGAAACAGCCCCCACTGCCGCTGAGCTGCTGTCAGGTGCCACGGATGAGTCGGCGCGTGACCACGGGCGCTGCCATCACCCCGTATGACACCTTGCTTGGCACCAAGCCCTCGTCAGCCCCCAAAACCTCATCGCTGAGTTACCAGCTCAACCTTCACCTCTTGCCTTCCCCTTGCAGCATGTGCAGTTAAGAGGTGAGGCTGGAAACGAGATCAAAATCACCTCATTTGCTCTCATTAGCCCTGGCAGGCGGTGGTGCAGCAGCCACCTGTGTGCCAAGCAGCACGGCATGGCCAGCAGTAACTCACGAGGAAGCCAAGAATGCAGGCAAGGAGGGAAGGAAGAGCCGAGGGATGGGAGCAGGGATGGGATGAGGAGCTGCCTCCTGTTCCAGGAGTCATCCCCAAGGCTAGTGCCTCTGCAGAGCTCAATGACCAGGAGGGAAGGGGGTGAGAGCAGCTGTGGTGCACACGGAGCCTTACCCGGATGTTGTCCTGCCAGTGGTGAGCCTTCTGGAACTTCTCCGCTGCATTGGCAAGTCTCTGTAAAGCAAGCAGGAGAGAAGTGAGCCCAGTGAAAGCGAGAAGAGCTGAGCACAGTCCACGGCAACCCAGGACTGTGGGTTCCACCTCAGCACCCACTATGCCTCTGTTTGGGGGATCCCTCAGGACCCTACAACCCTTCTGCCACATAGGCAGCAGGGCAAGAGGAAGGATTACAACAGACAGCACATCCTGGGCATGGGGAGATGGTGTTTCTCTGCATGCTCCTGCCTTTCCCAGAGCAAACCAGTGTCTCCAGGGAGATGGCTGCCACCTGAACTCAGCCAGGGCTGAACCATTGCTGCTCGGCCTCTATTGACATTGCTGCTGGAACCGGACAGGGTCTCACTTGTGGCACAGGGCAAGGGCTGAATCTGAGTCCCTGTGCCAATGGCCCTGGCTCTCTGCATGGCAGACCCTTCAAAAATGATTTGAAAACCCCTTTGAAATGTCCTAGCATTGGGTACCAGAGACGCATGGCTCTGCCCATCCAGATTAACCCTTTCACATGCCCATGCCCTCCTTCACCCTGTTGCACACCCAGGGATATTTGGTCTGTGGTACTGAGCCCATCTGCAATGTGACAGCGTTTCCAGGGAGCTGGTGAGCAGGAGAGGAACCAGATATAGGATGCAGCAGCTCTGCCTGCAATGGCTGCCTGCAGCAGGAGGCTCCAGAGCTGAGCTGCCTGGCCAGGTCTCACCCAAGGCTGGGGCAAGCACTACCTTCTCCTGCTAAAGGGAGGACAAAAAGGAGACAAAAGCGACCCTCTGTCCCTCAACCAGCCCCAGGCCTCCAGGGGTGCGGGCAGCTGCCTTGCTAGGGCTGTACAACATGACTAGCACTGAAGCCCAGCTGGAGGTAGCCAGCCTGCAGAGTCGAGGGCCACTGGGACCCTTGGATCCCAACCACCCTCACTGCTGCCAGAGGCACAGGGCTTATCGCCATAGCCTTGCAGTACCCAGTACAGCTGTCCACTCCTCACCAGCTGTCAGCTTCACAAGGCTCCCAGGGAATACACGCAGCAGAGATCTCAGCACCAGAGGCTGAGTGGCTAATCTGTACAGGGTTAATTGGCCATGAGGCTGTCGAAGCCCAGGAAGACTCCCTAATGAGTTAGTGGGACATGCATCAAGCAAACATGTGCCGATGCTGCATCCTTCCTTGTTTCCCTGCAACCCCCAGTGGGATGGGACACACTCTACTCCACACAGGCAATGCTGGCAGCCAGAGCATGGGGAAGGAGGGGAGCCCTGGCCACCTCCAGCCCCCTGAATCAGCTGAGAGGAGAGGAAGGAAGGAGCGCTGGCAATGGGGTTATATCTTGGGCCAAACAGCAACCCCAAATCACCACCAGGGCAGCAGTGCAGAGATGCACATAATGTTCCTAGTGCTACTGCACACCCAACTTTCATGCTGTGAACCACAAATGCCACAAGGAAACAGCACTCCTTGGCTCAGTGGGGACTTGTCACGTCAGTAGGAGCCCACTGGAAGTCCAATTACATCCCTGGGAATTTATTTCCCCACAGCCTGAAGAGGGCCTGGCTATAAAAGCATGCACATGGGAGATGACAATGTCTGGAGAGGTGGGCAAGAGCCCTGGGCGCAGCCACATGTACCACAGCTACTGTCTCCACTGTCACCAGTTCCTCCAGCACCCCTGTCAGCACATGGGGATGCAAAATACATCAGCCCTTCTAAGCAGGTGCTCAGGGAGAAATGGAGTCCCAAAGCTTCAAGGTGTCTTCTTTGCAGAAGAGCAGCAGCAACCAGCCCTGGCAGCACAGCAGGAGCAGGGCCACAACAGCAGGTGCTGTGTTACTGGGACATGGCAAAGCACAGGTACTTGAAAGCAAGGTGATGAGCAGTGAAAAACATCATAGATCTGGCCCTCCCCAGCCAGAGAACACAGCTTACTCTTATTGGATGTGGGGAAATGTGTATCCATCACTGCATAATCTCACCACACACCAGTCAAAACTTTCCCGTTCAGTCATTTCTCTTTTTAAAAATCTTTATTTCCAAATCAAAGTGCTTGCTGTCAATGGCCAGCAGCCAAGGGAAAAGATCAGCTATCAGCTGAGCATTGAAGCAAAATACCTACAGCTCTGGTGGTGAAGAGAATGAGACAACGCGTGGATGGACAGAAAAGCCCAGTAATAATTTTCAGGGCAGTTTTGCAGGGGCCTCAATTGTGCAGCCACAGCCCTGCCTCCCTGAAGCTGCCTAGAAGAGTGGTGGCCCAATTCTGCACCTCATCCCCCAAGCTTTTGTGCTCTGTTTATGTATTGAGATGGCTGATTAAAGGCAAGCATTTATTCTGAACTGTCGTTAAGGCAGCAGTGATGAAATATGCATATTTCTGTACTTGATAAGAGCGTGTTTATTATGGGCCAAGGTAAGATTTATGGACAACTTTAACTATTCATTGCCTTGTGTGAAGTGCCTGGAGGGTTGCAAATGGTGCAGGAAGGGACAGCTACACCCAGAAACAACACTTCGACAGAAGACTTTTTTCCTCTGGAAAATGTCAATTTGTCAAAGCTGATATGGACACAATTTTGTTTTTGTTTTTGTTTTTTTTTAAATAAAAAAACCCCCAACAAACAGATGTTCTTGTTTGATAAATAGCACATTGCAGGGACAAAGGAGCCAGCAGCAGGATGGCACAGCTATAGCAGGGTGACATGTTGGCTCCCAGCTGCCACTAGACAGCCACCCTGGGACAAGTGCCCCCAGAGACTCCCAGCTGGTGCCTCTGCAGCATTTTCCTCACTAAAGGCATTTCAGTCCCATGACCAAGATGGAGACTAGGAGAAGAGAGGGACCAAGCAGTCTCTCCTCTGCAATAGGGGACCCTCTGTCCACCTCTGTCCCTGTTGGGGGACATGCCAGGGCGCTCCCTGCGGGATTCAGGAGCCTCCAAAACTGTGGCAACAAGGATGGGCCCCCAAGGGGGCTATTTGGGACAACTTTGCTCATAAACAGGACACAGAGTTGTGTGTTAGGGCTGGGAAGTTGCTGCTGCTCCAGCAAATCCTCCCAGCCACATCTCCCCGGGGAAGGTGATGGGTCTGCCTGGAGCCATACACTGCTCTGCTGCGGGACATCCCCATTAATGCCAAATGAGTTCATCATAAATAATGTTATCGTGATCAATACAGTGCAAGGATTATTTCTAATCCTTAATAACAATTAAACCATTATTTTTCAAGTGTTACAGATCAATCAGTCCATCTCAAGGTGTGCTGTCTTCAGGGATCATGAGATGCCTGAGCTGCAGGCAAAGCACTGGGGAGATGGGCAGGGGTCCCATAGCTGGACATGGAAGCCAACAAAACCTCCCATTGGCTTCAGACCTGAGCCAGTTGATTGTGTGGTTCCAACAGCAAGAAAAATTAGAATAGTTACCAAAAATTAAGTACAGTTGTGAAATACCTGCAAATTTCCATCAGGCTCTAGTGAAGGGACTGCCCTGTCACTTTAAGGAGTGCAATTCTTTCCGCAGAAGTCACTGAGGGCTAAGGACAGGAGATTTAGAGGCTGAAAACACCAAATTGAAATGACTTCGCAGGTCATAAAAGGCCAGCAGGAGATTTGCAAGGGATTGGTATCTGGAGATCCTGACAGCAGGCTCTGAGAGCAGGAAGGTGCTGTGCAGGCTTTATTGTGTCCTGGCCTCTTCTGTATTCTGCACGGCGCTTCTCTCTGCCTCGCTGCTCACCGGGGCAGATCCATCAGGAGCTCCCTGCTCAGCCCACTGACTCGCCGGGGATTAAGGAACCTTGGGGACAGCACAGAGTCAGGATGGGCAGGTGTTAGTGAAGGCAGCACAGTGAAGGGTGCTGGGTCCACACCCTCCCTCCCTAAAGCTGTGCAGGAAAGGAGAAGGGGGACAAGGTGGGTGACCTTTCATCTGCCTAGAGGATGGCATTTCCAAACACATAGCTGCTGCTTTGCCCCTGCTTTGCTCCAGGACCTTGCTTCTCAGTCTTAATCACCCACAAGTTCACCCACCCCACCCTGAGCATGGCTCACCCATATGCACTTGCCCACGGCAGCACCTTTCAGGGGGCAGCCAGTCTGATGCCTGGATGCTGCTGGGAGTGAGGTGATGGGAAATGCTCTGAGCATTGGAGCTCGCACAGGCAGGGACCACAACCTCCTCTCCAGGTGAGGGGACCATCCCTTCTGTAAGCATCCCTACTGCTCAATGGGCCAGCAGGCAGGTGGACTGTTCCCAAGGTACCAAGCACTCAAGGGTGCTGCCCACCTCCTCCTCATCACCCCTTCTCCCCCATGGCACTTGGGGCTCTTCTGCATTGCTCCAAAATTTTTGCACAGTGGCTTTCCAAGGGAAACTGGTCCAGTGCTTTGCTAAATCTCTCTTCCCAGCCCCCACACAGCAATAAGTATGCCCTGGCTGTTGCCGGCTCAGTCAGATCAGTAGGTTTAACTTGGGAGGCAGTGGAGCAGAGACCAGAGCAGCACAGGGAGGCCAAAGGCCAAGGTTAGATTTATAAAACAGTATTACAGCAAACTCACTGCAAGGGGAGACTGAGCAGCCCTGCGTAACGGCAGCAATCCCAAGCCTCCACATGGAAATAAAGCACCCCACGCCTATGCCAATGCTGGAGGATCCTCAGGGAGCCTTGGATGATGTCCCCAGCTCCTTTCTACAGGTGGTAAGGAAGGGCCCAGTGATGGCCCAGCACACAGCAGCTGCCTGTGCCCGGGGTATTTGCTCTGAGGGAGAGCTGCTCCGGTTAAGCCTTCATTTAACTTCCCTACATGCGGCTGTTATCAACCTCATCTCAGCGCCTTCCCCAGCGGCGTGAAGTGTATTAACCTCTCACACCTGAGCACACATCAGGAAGGAGAGATCTTTGCTGGTGATTAACACAGCCCTGCGCTACTGGGCCAGAGAGGTCCACGCACCATCTTATCATCCCAAAGCAAGAAAACACAGGTGAAAGGTTAAGATGGTGAAAGAAGGTGAAAAACAAACACACATGACAAAGCCAAGTAACCTAAGCTGCAGGCAAGAACAGCTCCCAGGAGCTGGTTTTGCTGCTCCAGGATGAAGGAATGAGGATGGAAGAAGCCCTCTCCTTTAGCAACAACACCCTCTCCATGAATGGGGAACCCTGAAACTACATCTGGATTCAGAGCATCCAAAAATGCACGAGACCATTCCACGTGCTTCTCACACCTCCATCTCAGACTTTACCAGAGCAGAGGGCACCTTCTCACTGTCCCACCTCCTGCCACCAGTTCTGGGGTGCCCCCACTGTCTCTCCTTCTCATCCCCAGCCCATCCTCTCCCCATTCACTGAACCTGCCACAGGCAGCCCCCTGGGCAAACTCTAACAGCACAGCACACACACCACCATCAAAAAGTGATCAACCAATGACAAAGGATGACAACCCCCTTACACACAGAGGCTATATAAATCTTGAGTAAACACTGTAAAGCAGCGAAGCATCTCATCCTCTAATAATCTCTGAGACAGTTGATCCCAGGGCTCTTATTACCCCTGCAGCCGTCATCTGAAATCCAGTTGGCAGCAGGCTCAGCCACGGCTGAGTATTGATCAAGGAAGCAGCTTCAAACATGCTGCGGCATTTTTCTTTTGGAGCACTAACTTGTTTGTCAATAACTTGTTTGTCAATAACTCCCTTGTCCATGTGGAGGGAAAGAAGTGGCTGGAACCCATCTCCCCTCCTCTGATGTCCATCTCCAGGCCATGCAAAGGAGGATGGAGCTGGAGCCAGCACTGGCTGATAATGCTCTCCTGCCTGTTGGGGGGCAAATAAAGCTCCAGTGAATATCAAAGAGAAAGTGGTAAGTCCTCCAAGGTCTTCCAGACCTCAGTGTTGTACCGGATGGTGCTGGCTACTGGGGTCTGGGAGGATGGTGAGCAGGGGGGGACCTCTGTCACCAGTGAGGATTACAAGCACAGCCCTGGAACAAAATCAGAGCCAGAGCCACTGCAGACACCACACAGGGCAGTGGTATGGCCAGCACCCAGCCCTAGGAGTATGGGATGAGCCCCAAAGCCATAACTTTCATCATTTTACTGACCATCTCACTAACTGATGGCTCTGCAGGCCAGCAGTACATGGCTCTTGTTCCCCTGCCAGAGTCCCTCTTTGCTCCTTCTTCTCCAGTGCCACAATTTTTACCATTAAGAAATACCTTCACCAGTACTAAGAGTGAAACATCCCAAGTGGAGAGGTACTGTGAGTGGGGGTGAGGGAAGGGAGAGCATCATTGCTCAGAATGTTTCTCCGACCTCAAAATATCACCTAGGCCTCCAGAAGAGATTAACTTCTTACAAATGCAAAAGCACCGAGGGCAAAAGGACAGTTCAGCAAACCAGCCATCCTATGGCATGAGCCTTGCCTGGCATTCTCTTCAGCTCTTCTCCCCTTAGAGAAAAGCCCCTCTATGTTACCCTTCTCCTGGCATTTGTGCCATCTGTAAGGGCTGACATTTGCTTTCTAAAATCCCAAGCAGAGAGCAGCTCTTCCCCTGCTCCCCATCACCCTGACTGCTCCCTGGGATAGGAGGAGGAGAGAGGGGATGGGGTATGGAGACCAGCAATAGCAAAACCTCATCTGCTCAGACCCTCCTTGGCTCCTGTTTTCACCAATATGATTCCAAATACCAACAGCCTCATCCCTCCTGGGAGAGGAAGGGCAAACACGAGGGTGCAGGAATCTGTCCCCAGCTCCACCAGCACTAAGACAGAGACACATGATGCAGGATGGACAGACAGGACCAGGTATAGGCAGGTGCAGGCAGGCTTGGCCTCTCTCCCCAGCCCCTTCCCCAGTAGAAGGAACATTTGAATACACCAGTGTCACCGCTTCTTGCATCCTCCTGCCTTTCACCCTGGACGTACGGTAGGAAATCCTGCTCCTGCATTAAATATGCCTTTAAAGTATACTGCTAAACAGCATCACGCTTAAGCCCTGCTGGCAGGTGCTTCTGCCTGCTTCAGGATGCAGGTGGTCCCTTGGGAAGCCAAAGCAGGTACATGTGTCCTCTTCTCAGGACCTGAGAAAAAGCACTTTCCTCCATCCCCTTAGCTACACTAGTTGCAGTCATGGTATCCTTCTGCATCTTCTACACCTGATGGAGAAGTAAGCTGTGATCTCTTCTCTGAGATACCAATATTCAGACAGAGGAAGAGCTGAGTAGGAGGCTTCAGTGGCCCTATGGCAGCACAACTCTCCACATTGTCCCTGCCCAGGGGCACCTGGTCTGCCCCTAGCCAGCGATGTCAGGCGGGAATGCTGGTCCAAACACCTACACTCCTCTATGCAGCTCAGAAAAGGAAGGGGTGAGAAACTAGAGATTGTTCCCCAGTATGTCCAAACCAGGGCAAACATTGCAAGCCTCTGAGATAGGAGAGATGATACTGGAGGATGTGCTCAGCCAGGCCAGTGCTCCAACAGCTGGCACTTGCTGTCCCTCAGCTGTAGGAGCAACCTCCTCTGTCTCAGACTGATCCAAACTCACCCCCAGGGCGATGGAGTTGCTGCAGCAAGCTGCTATTGGGACACTTGCACTCATGTGTTAGTGTCCTCAAACGGAAGAGGACTCAGGACTGCACATTAGGCATCCCTTTTACCTAAAATTTAGGAAGAATTTGTTGGTGAGAAGAAAACTAAGGATGTGAATGGCTTTTCCAAGAGAAATCCAAGACAGCAGCTTTAAATTGTGCTCACTTCACAACTCTTGCTCTCTTCTGGGGCCATCAGCTCATGAGACAAGTGGCGCAGAGAAAGTCCAGTCTGTTCCCGATCCTACCACTTCTGTAGTAGTCAGTTAGACCTCACCTGGTGTTAAATCACCTAAACAGAATCCTGGCTAGAGTAGAAG